>WBNH01007687.1:113973-232408 GCA_013401255.1 Urocolius indicus | reverse complement strand
TCCCTCCCCTCCCCCGAACCCCGTTCACACAAACCCACTTCGACTCCAGAAGGAGGAGATGTTGGGGGAGGGGGAGGGGGGGTGATGGTGATGGTGGTGGTGGTGGAGGATGTTGTTGCTGGATGTTGGGGAGCAGCTCTGACAGCCGCGGCTCGCTCCGGGAGTGTGAACGCGCCGAAGTGCGAGCCCGGCGGTGTGCAACAAAAAAAAATCATATGTGCAAAGCTGAGTTATTGCATGTGTCCGGGAAAGGGAGGGAGGGAGGGCAGAAGAGCTTTCCTCCTCGATTTGTGTCTGTTACTCGAGTCCTGGTGCTACCACCATCCTGTGCCTCCGGTCACGCAGCGAGCACAAGCGGGCGACGCGAAATATTAAAATGTAAACTCCTCGCCTCTCGTGCACTTAACGATACCCCGAAAAGATTCAAAGTTAAGGTTCTCGACACGCCGTCCTTCGCTCGGCACTCGGGAGGTGGTGGAAGGGTGTGCTGACGGGAGAGGAGGGATTTGGGGTGAAGAAGAGATACGAGGTGACAGCCCAACTTTGAATTTCCTGTCTTATGTGTGGCGATCTCACATCCTCGCCCTTAATTGAACAGCGTTGTGGTTCCCTTGGATTTAACTTCCTTGTTTTTATTTTTTGCAAGAAGTCATCCCTGGGAGTGGAAAAAAAAAAACAAAACCCACATTGTTTTGAAGGCATTCTTGTCTGTTGGGCAAAAAGGTGGCCACTCAAAACCAAAACTGCTCTTATCTTGTGGTTAATATGCACCCAGGCTATTCTTTTTGTAGAAAAAATATTTGTATACAGAGACTGGAAGGCTAAGATCAAAAGGAGATAGACAGCTTTCAGGACACTTGACAAGAGATGATGTCTTTCTGTCCTGTTGGTGCACGTGTATCTCCTGTTAATGTTACCCGGTGCTATGGGCAAACAGACCAGTAGAAGCCAGTGAAAGTTGCCCTGGCTGGGTCTGTATTTTAAACAAGTTGTCTCATGATTAGAGGTGCTGAACTGATAGACTAGAAGACTGAAAGCCTGTGTTGTCAAGACAGAAAAAGCGTCGTTAATTGCTTTGGCAAGTTTTCCCATCCTCCTAGTGTGACTTAAGCCAATCTTGAAGAGATCATCCCTGGAAGTGGGAGATAAATGTAGAGACCGCTCTGTTTGTGAAAGGAATGACAAAAAACTTGCTTTGACTTTGGAAAAAGTTCTGTTGGATTTGTGGAGTTCAGCCTGTAGACTGGGCTATGGCCAATGGTTGCTCTTTGGATTTGATCCAAGATGGACTATGGGATAGGCATAAAAAATGACCAGAAAAAAAATCTCTTTGCTGGTTATTGGACTGAGGTTAAGAGTGACCAATGCTTGTTACTCTTCTTGGTTGTCTTAAATTGTGCTTGAAATGTTGACTTGTGTGAACAAGGCTCAGTAGGTCTGTTGAGCGTGGCCATCCTCACTGGGCAAGGCCATGTGGGATGTCTGTTGGGTCAAAGCTTCTGTCGCAAAACACCTGAAGCGATAAACTACTTTTAAAATTTAAACGAACACACACGGTCTTTAGTTGTGTAAAAGCAAATTTTATTTGAGATGCCAAAATTGTGTAGTGCTCTTGGACTTGGATGTGGTCAAACTGTCTCTTGTTCTTTTTTTGTTTTCCTTGCCTTTTTTTTTTCCCTGAATTGCAGTTCGTTTCTTACAAATTTTGTCTTGCAGTGAAATTTACAGCCATGCTTGAAAAATCATACAATAATAAATATTTTGAATAGAGTGAACACTAATTTGGGAAATACGTAATTGCAAGTTGGCTTGAAATGTTGAATGTTAGGTAATTTAAACCCTTCTAGGAAATGCCGGTATTATTGACTTACTTCTGTTTTGTGGATATTTTCTTTGTCACTCGTGCCACACGATATTCTTTGAATCTGGTGATTGAAATCTCATTAAACCTCCATTTTTCCTTCTGAATCTTGACCTTGTGCCCTGCTTGAAAATACTGTGTAACCTATTTGTGATTGTTAGCCAAAGTATGAATGCCAGCTACTGCTGTTACGTGTCATGGTTCTTCCAAAATATAAATGAAAAGAGTTGTGGTGATGATTACCTGGGGTTTTTTGGTTTGGTTTTTTGTTTTGGAGTTTTGTTTTTTGGGGTTTTTTTTTGTTTGTTTTTTTTTGAGGAGGGAAACCTGAGAAAAATATGAAACTTTTATTGAGAAACGTTGAAGAGATGATTTTTTTTTCTAGATGGAAAGTCAAACAAGTAATAATGTTGCCAACCTCTATGGGTGAGGTGAAGAACATAGTTTTTCTGTTTCTAAGTTTCATTCAAATGGCAACATGTTAGTGAGGTGGACAGACATGGAGAAACTGGTGAACAGCACAAGTAAAGGAAAACATAAGCAAAGGCGTTGTCATTTCCCCCCCCCCCNCCCCCCCCCCCCCCCCCCCAAAATTTATTTCAATAGGTGGTGACATCTTAGAGCATCTTGCCATCTGTGTTACTTGTGGCTTTGGGAAGTCCTTCATACAGCTACTTGGGCAAATAGTAGGACAACTCTCTTTACTGAGTGATCCAATGTCGAAAGATTGTTGGTGATTCTCATCATCTTCACTGGATTAATTAGAAGTAGGGTATCCACTTAATTTAAAAGGTTCATTTGGAAGCAAACTGTGTTTGCTCTCTCTCTGCAGTCAAATCACTTGACCTCCTCTGGCAGACCCTTGCAGTGATGTCTGGGACTGAGGTCATCCTGAATTGTGGTTGGCATGACAAATTTGTTTGATGAAATGTGGAAGTGATCCTATAAAAGCACTCTCCAGGACAATTGTGTGTTAGCAGAAGTACCAAACAGTGGTTAGTAGGCAAAAACTAAAGCTGCGCTGAGTTTGGAAAAGTTTCTCTTCTATAAAATTTAATAATACCGAGTATGATGGAAATATATTGGGAGTTCCCTGCCTGTTGGAGATGGTATCTAATCAACCACCCAAGTGTTTCCATCTTTCCTCTGAGAATTACTGATGGTATACACGGCCCACTGGATCCCTTTGAGTAACTGTAGTTAGGCTTGGATCATGGTTGCTTCTCATACCAACACACCTTGACTGGCTTTTACCGAGAAGTAAGCAAAACAGTTCATGTGAACTTTGCAAGTGCACCTATACATCAATGTCTTTTCTTCACTTGATATTTCACCTTGACATTGCTCATAAACCTAAAGTTTTAAGATGACTTAATATTTCCATTAAAATGTTACAGGCTAATGTATTTTAAATCCTGTAGTTCGAAATTGTATGGTTTTGTGTGTTTCATAGAATGAAAGGTGTCTGTTTTAATCCTTCAAGTGCCTTCCAAAACACATATGCATCTTTTTCATCCTGACCGTCTAGTGTTCTCAAGGTGCAACTTCGCTTCCAATGATGATTCAGTATTTTTGGGATTGTTTTTAGAACTAAAGCCTTTAACATTAAATTATAAAGGTATAGTGAAATTACAAAGTGAAACTAATTTCAGGAGCAACTGGCCTTGCTTTAGGATATACGTTAAGTGTGATCACCTAATAAGTATTAAAAACCTGTATTTGTGTTTACAGTAGTGTCCACAAGTCAAAAAATAAAAGTGATCCTGAGGGCTGCTCTTCAGCTACTGTGCTTGTTTTTTTTTTAACGATAGTGTATAGAAAGCTGATGGAGAACTGCTGCCATTTAGTTCAAACTTTGATAGTGTGTGGGAATTACCCACTTAAAACCAAAGTTTACTTCACAGCCCTAGTAATGTTGCAGTGATCAGATCTTCATCATGTTTTGTGTGTGTTTACTAGAAAGCTTAAATGTTTGTTTTGCTTAGTTAACTGAAAGGGTAAATCCATTATCTACAGTACACAGCTTGGAGTGTGTTGTAGCTTTTATGGCTACTTGATGAAAAATTGCTAATAACAAGAAATTAAATCTGCGTGTTTGGCAAATAGCCTTTTTTTTTTTTTTATTTTATTTTTTTTTTTTTTTCCTCCTCAAAATGAGTTGTTTTTGTTAAACTTGTCTTGCAGAAAGTCTGAAATATCTTGGGATGTATCTTCTGCTGCTTGTTTCTGCTGTGCTGGTTCCTGAGATCTTGGTTAAATGTCAGTGGCACTTCTTCATAAAGAAGGTCTTGTGGTCATGGAGTTGTAATGCCTGACCCTTTCCTGTTTTATTCTGACAAGTGGTGCAAATCTTATTGCTTGTTTCAAAAGGGGGAAAAGACTAAGACTTGCTTGATGTCAGCCAATTAAACAAGACTAGGAATTTACATCAGGCCTGTTTGTGTTGCTTCCACCCCTTAGGTACCATATAACTGACTTGAAATAGAGGTGAGGATGAGCTGTTCACCCCTCTTTGGTGGTTTTCACTCCTGTAAGCCAGAGCTCAAATGCAAGAGCACTGCAGGAATGGAGCTACCACCTTTAGCGCAAGAAACACGACTTTTCTTCCATGTCTCTTGTCATGCTGCTTTTCACCAACTTATGTCTCATCTCCTGTCCCAGAGCTCCAGATAGAATTGAGCAGGTCTGGTGCTTTGTCTTCTGCTACTGCCAAAATGCCAGAACCTCTGGGGGTTCCTCCATTGTACCTTGCCCTCTGCAGTCCCACTGGCAAGGCTCTAGTGGCTGCTCTCACAGTTTAGACTCCTGCGAGCAAAGGAATGGAATTCTGCCCTCGTCCTGTGAAGGATCACAGATGGCTCACAGATAAAGAGATGGTTAGCAGGCACAAAACTTTTGTACATACAGCTATATGTCATAGATATGTCAAGAAAATAGATTTTTAGGTTTTTTTGTCTGTGTAATTTGCTTTGAATTGCTCATATAGGATGGGAGAGAGAAAGGAAGAGGACAGGGGAGGAATTCTTACCTTCAAAGTCTTTGTCTTTCATTGCAGACTGCAATTTAATTTCTTTAATTTTTTGGGTCAATCAGAGATTGGTTAATGCAATGCCAGTCAATGTTTAGTTACAGAAGAGTTACTTCCACCTTACAAGGCTGTACTATGACAGAAGGTTGCTTCCACTGTGCTGACGTTCAGTACCTCTTGATTGAGGATAACTTATTGTACAGAAAAGACTTCATGAGACACGCCATAGCCCCCACGTTCCTCAGGAAGGCTGCCATAGCAGGAACAGCATCAGTGACACCACGTCCCTCTGACTTCTCAGTAGGTGCAGTTTCATTTCTTCTTGACTGCTGCAATGTGTCTGACCTATGCCAAAGTGGTAGAAGAACCAAGTTACTAACAGTTACTTTCTTGTCTCTCAGATAAATACTTGACGCTTGCAAAGACTGCATTTGACACAAAACTTTGTCAACCAGAATGATTTCTTACATATGTATGTATAAAACTGATAGTCCTATTGTTATTACTTTTCTATAATAAACTCCCAATCTGGGGTTACTGGTCAGTGTCTTATTTTTTAGCATCTGTTGGAAGCTTCACAAGGTGTTGCAAGGTGAACAGGGATTCACAAGTCTCTCCCTGTTAACTTCTTCTGGGCCTTCGAGCTTTTGGATGGCTGGATAGCATGTGATAACCTTATTTGTCAATAAATAAAGAGTTGCTGGCTTTCTTGTTTATCTTGGAGTAAAACAATAGTTTTCATATCAAACATGCTGTGTGCTTTCTCTGGCAGTATGTTGTTAGTACAGAAAATATCTAAAAAATGAAAGTTCTGTCTTTTTCTATATGACGAAATGCTTCTCCAAAGCTGTAGCATCTCTTCAAGAAGAAAAATTATTTCACTAATTATTGATGGGCATTTATTTTTACACACAAGATTATTTTTTTTTCTCTCTTTGAAATAATTTCTTTGAACTTCTTTCCATATTACTTAGAGGAAAAGAAAATTGGCGTGTTACCGGTTCAGTACACTATAAAGGCAAGAATATTTACTGTTTTCATAAACATCCTCAGAAGATCTGCTTGTGTCACTTAATGGTGACCTGCTGTAGATATTTCTCAAGAAATCTATGAATATGTATGAATACATAGAATGGATAAAAAATCCACCCCTTTTTAACCATAGATTTGCATTTTTTAAATTGTTTTGAAGCCACTTTGCTATCATAAAATGCAAAATAAAACAAATATTTACTAAATAGTCTTTAACTTTGTGTTTCATTAATTGAATAATGAAACAAACTATTGTAAGTTTTGTTGTGATTCTTCAGCGAAGCCTCACATTTTATAATCACACCGCATAAAATAAATTAGTACAGCTCTGATCAAATCTTCTGTCTTGGCCATGTTATGTCTGATAATTTGTTCATTTCATTTTTTTTTGATGGGGTAAGATAAGGTATTTGTTTTAAGTGGCCTAACCACATTTGCAGCTGTGCGTCTCCAACTCTTCTGCCCCTACAGTTTCTGAAACTTTAACAGCTTTACGAATTGGAATTTGAAGTCTTAATGTTCAATCATTGCTCATTGTCATACTAGCATCTGAAAAATCAAAAAGTTTGGGTTTTGGGTAACCTGGATGAACAGGGCAGGACTTTGTGATTTTCATTTTGCAAAGACCACTTGAATACCTCTCTGAGCACCTTCACTTCCTGTATAATCCTGGTTTTTGGCATTTTTCCTGGGTTAGGGAATAATACAAAAAATTTATTTTAGTTTTAAAATGTCACAGTTTAAAGCAAGTTACGGGAAGTATGTCATGGTGTGTTTACCACAAAAAAGTGTCAGATGTACATTTTGTAAATGCATATGTAGGAGAACCATTGAGGTACGTCCTTAAGAGTGTATCTTAACTCCAAAATGCTTCCCTGCCACTGTGATGTGTTGCATTCAGCGGATATTGAGAGGTCTATAGTTTTTTACTTTGGTTCCATGCAACATTCAGTGCAAGGTGCTCCTCACAGAGGTATCATTTTTGTTACTAGTAAAGAAGTAGATACGATTCAAAGTAACTTCGAGGAAGTTAGCTGAATTACAATTTGACTAGTTGCTAAATCAGGCTCCTTTGTCGTGTTTTGATTTCAGCACTTGATTTTCCCCATTTATACATACAAAATGTAGCTCATGCCAGCACAGTGTCACTCTTCCATCATGTTTCAGTGGCTAGGTCACTTGTGAGGTTAAAACTAACAAGACTTGAGATTGTGTCTCTAAGAAGGGATGCGAATATAAGACTGACATTAAAGATCCATCCAGTCTAGTGTCTTGATTCCTATCACGGGTCTGTAATGTCTTACTGTAGATGGGAAAAATGGGAAAGGTGGCCTAATGATAAATCTTTGGGAGCTTACGTGGCTGGTTTTTGTTGCGACTAAGGCAGGTTGCAGCCTTGGTTATAAAATGCCAGCAGCAGGACCTGAGCTCCTCAGGTGTCGAGAGCCCACCATCATTCCCTGCATATGTATGTCTGCTGGAGGGAGGGTAGTGACTGCAGGAAGAGGCAAAGACAAGCGCGTCTGTGGAGAGAGCGATGCCGGGCACGTTCGTGTTGGTGCTGGTGAAGCATGATGTGAGCGGGAGGATGAGATGGATGCTTGCCAGGGTGCTCACTCCTCTTAGTGCAGTTGCTCTTTGGGCTAAACTTTCATCGGTTCTCTTCAGACAATATTTCTAAACACTCGCTGAGGTCTTGCTCAAATGGTAGAGTTTAAGGCATTTGTCCAAGTCTTTTCTGAGTCATAACCACGGAATACATTGCTGTTACTGAACACTGTATTAACTTGAACTTTAATTTTTAGTAAGAGGTTGAACTCTGAGTGAAATCTAAAGTCACCAGCAGTGTACGCTCTGGATACCCGTGAAATCTTCAGTGGAGACTTCACGTGCTTCTGTTTCCAAAAATAAGGTCTAGTTAACTGCTTTGTGTGAGTAGACTCCTGGTCTAGAAAAGGTAGAGAGAGGAAAATAGCCACAGCAAAAAACCGAATTGTAATAGTTCTAGGAATTAATCTCATGGTTTGAAATTAATACTATTTTGTGAGTGCAAGTATAAACCATAGAAGACTGTACTGGAGTATAATCTTTTCTAAAATTAGGAAGATTGATGGGAAAGTTTTCCTTAAAGAGGACAAAAATCTGAGCTGTTTCTTTTTTGTTTTGTTTTGGTCTTCTTTTTTCCCACTGTAGGCTTTTTGCCATACAGTAACTCTATACTGTAATTCTTAGATGGCCCCTCATGTTTTCAAGCCTGGTACATGTTTTCACACTTGTTCGGGTCACAGATAAGGACCAAACTTGATCTTTGATTAACAGTACTTTCTAAGAACAGAGAAACATAAAGTAAAAGCAGTGATGTTTACGTTGGACTGAGTATCTTGTGTTTTCGTTTGTAGTGTACTTTTCTGTGGAATAAATCACAAATGTAGTTATTTTGAATAGATTTATTCAGAGCAACACAACAGTCAGTTGAGTGAGCATTTCTACCTAAACAATTTCTAATGCTTCCTGAAAGTGACGCTGTAGAGCTTCTTCCCTTGGAAGACTTAGGTGTACGTAGGGGCAGCTCACCAGCATCCTTTGCAACTGAGGGAATAGCTACATGTCCAAACATTCCCAAGGGCAGTGGAAGTTTTAAGTTAAAACACTTTTAAAGGAGTCAATCAATTTTCCCTTATGATATGATAAGGTCACAAGTCTCAAAGTTAAAATTTAAACAGTGAGTGCAACACCAGGTTGTTTCTAATGTATGCAAATGGCTAGTGAAAGACAAAGCCCAGGTCACAAATCGTTTTCAGATTTGTTATGTTCTTTGTCTGCTTCATAGGCTTAGTGTATTTTGTGTGCTTATGTGCTTTGTGTTTTGATTCCATGGTACAAGAGGATACGTGTTGAGTGGGAGACTGAAGGGCATTTGATCTTTATTTTGTTTAAATTTGTAAAAAAAAATCCATAAGACAATGTAATACAGAACTCTAGGATGAGCTTATCATCATATGACTTTTGAATTAACATTGGGAAAAGCTGTATTATTATCCAGACCATCAAGGAATGATGATCAATAACAACACAGAATTTTTTCCCAGATGCCAATGGCAAATAAGGTCACATCCTGTTTCAAAAGATCCATCAGTGTTTCAGATTCTATTTCACTCATGTTAAATGCATCTCTCTTGTATCAGGGCAGCCCCTTAATTGATTTGTTTTTCCTCTCATTGTACTCATCAGATCTCCTGAGATTTGTGTTTATTTATTTAAACTGCCCAAGAATAAAATATTAGGTTCTGAATGAGAAGATGGAAATTTTCATACTTAAGGATGCTTCTTTGTGATGCAGCATTGTCAGAGCGTTAAAACATGGAAGCCAGTGCATCAAGCAGTTGTTGATTTGACAACTTATGTCCATGACTACAGAAACCAAATGGATATGAAAGATTACTAGTTCACAGATCTTTAAAACTGTACGAAGATGAGATCTTGCTCATTTTTTCATCATGTACATCTTGTATGCAAACCGTGCCATGGTTCTCTACTTTCTTATCAGTAAAGATTTAATAGGATTTAATAGGTTGTTTTGTCTTTGGTTGGAATTTAGAAAAAAAACCAAACCACAAAGTAACCCAAACCCCAAAACCCATCTTATTGAGATAAATCATTTAAACACCTTATCTTTAAATCCAGTTACTTACAAGGAACCATTTCAATTTTAAGTTCAGTTTTGCCCTAAAACTGGTGCAATACAGAACAAGCATATTGAATTAAATGGTGTTTTAAAGGTTATTTCAGCTGTCATGAGTGGGAGAACATGGATTTAGTGAGGAGATGAAATTGGGACATCATATGGTTTCTGTCCCCATGGACGTTAGGTCTTGATGCAGACATAGTGACAGTTGAAACTTTGCTGTTATTAATTTATACGTATTTCTATGTCATTCTCCTCTCTTTATCCAGATGTAATTGTTATGCTCTAGTGCTTCCTACCTTCGGGTACTCATGAAAAGCAATAAATGCTGGACAACTGTCAGATAAGTTATGGTAAAATAATGTGAGATAAGTTTTTCTTCAGTGCAAGTGAAGGTCTTAGTTAATCACTCTCTACTGGTAATGGTCTGAAAAGTTCCTGTCATTATTGCTGTGTGTTATTTGAATATATTCAATAGTAATTGAATTATTGAATTTTAAATTCCTTACTCAAGTAATTGCAACTTATTTTATTCTAAAGAATTTAATCCTCTGCACATGAACATGTATATTTCTAATCAAAGCCATTAATGTAACAAAACAAATTCCTTGCATGTACACAAAATAACTTGCTTTATTGTTACAGTCTTATTGTCAAATAACAATTACGTCCTTTGGCTTTTTTTTGCTTGTTCGTGAAGGATGTTTTAGTAAATAATGGGAATTTATAAGAGTCACTATTCTAACTCATATGTATATGGTTTTATTCTTTCCATTAGTAAAAAGTCTTATATTGAGACACATTAAATTGTGAGAAAGGGTAGCAGAAAGTAGCGATTGGACTGTGGAACGATGGTAATTTTATGTTCTGCATTTCACTAAAGGAATACTCCCTTTTCATTCATTTGTTCCTTTTGTCAAATGTTTCAGCTCTGCCTTTCCAGTTTCTTCCCAGTACCCGTCTCTCTTGTTTTCAGTGGAGCCACCAGAAAAATCTTTTCCCACCTGATATGTTCAGAAAAGGATGTTTTCAGTGTGGAATTAGCTGTCTATTGATTGTACAGTAAGGATTATTTTTATTTAGGACACTTGAATGTTGTCTTGAAAAACGTAATTCTTATTCCTCTGTCATAATTAGTCTAGCACTGAACATATCACTCAGACCAAATATTTCAGAGATGATTGATAATCATTTGCTCCTTTCCCTAAGAAAGTTTGAATCCCTGAGCCAAAGCACAAGCAGAGTAAAGTTTTTTTTTTTTTTCTCCCTGCTCCCTCCACATCCATCCCCCAAGTAAATATTGTCAGAACATCTTAGAATAAAGTAGAGCAGGCTGACTGGGTTGCATAGAGAGAAGCTATGCTGCAAGTACATGCCTCAGACAAACCTATTCCCTTTTATGTTGGTTTTTGTTGAGCTTTGGTTTGGTTTTGGTAGGGCTAGAGCTAATTGCAGAGAGGTATTTAACTGCCACGCAGTGCTGTCTTTGATATCCTTTGTAATCAGTGATGAGAGTCATCCAGAAGGCCATTCAGACCAGAAGGTCATAAGACTTCATCCCAATTCCCTACAAAGAGCTATAGAAAAGCTAGTCAGGTTAATTTAGTCACTTAAGTTAAATATACTTAAATATGACCTCCTAAGCACTGAAGATTTTGGTTTATTTCCCTTTTATACTGTCTTCTGAACCTAACTTTTCATTCATTACAGGCCTTCCCTTGGGACTGTAAACTATGTTAGTAGGTGAGTGTTGTTAAGGGATTGTGCTATTGAAGTATGCAGTGTTTAGGCACAGTGCTGAACTGCCGTGGCATTATCTGAGTTACTGTAACTGATCAAATTATCTTTTTAAACCATTGTTGTTGTATTTTACTTCATTTTACACGAAGTCTTAGCAAGTTTTTGAGTGGCAGTGCTTCCAGCAGGACCAGGGCAGTGATAATCTCCCTGTGCTCGGCACTGGTGAAGCCACACCTTGAATTCTGTGTTCAGTTTTGGGCCTCTCACTTCAAAAGAGGAACACTGAGGTGCTGGAGCATGTCCAGAGATGGCCAATGAAGCTGGTGAAGGGTCTGGAGCACAAGTCTGATGAGAAGTGGCTGAGGGAACTGTAGGGGTATTCAGTCTGGAGGAAATGAAACTGAGGGGAGACCTTATTGCTCTCTACAGCTACCTGAAAGGAGGTTGTAGTGTGGCACATGTTGGTTTCTTCTCCTAAGTAACAAGCGATAGGACATGAAGAAATGGCCTCAAGATGTTTCATGGGAGATTTAGATTATGTGTTAGGAAAAACTTCTCCACTGAAAGGTTTGTCAATCATTGGAACAAGGTGCCTGGGGAAGCGATTGAGTCACCACCCCTGAAGGTATTTAAAAGACATGTAGATATGGCACTTAGGGATATGGTTTAGTGGTAGAAGTGATAGTGCTAGGTTAACAGATGGACCTGACGATCTTAAAAAGTCTTTTTTAACCTAAATGTTCCCATGATTCTATGATAATTGAGTTCAGCAGACCCTTCCTCCAACTACTCTTGTTCCTTCCATTGAGCCACGATGGCACCTTGACCACATGTTAAGGAGGGTTGGAAAATCAATCCGGCATAATTAAAACCAACCAACCGACTAAAAAACACCAAACACCCTGGCTTTAAAACATTTATTTAATTGAATCAGTTCCTTGATCTGTTTCAGTGTGTGGCCATGCACTTATTTACCAGGACAATGAAGCAGATGTGGAAGGTCAGTGGCACTGTTGAGCCACCAAGTGATGTCCACAGAAGAACGACCTCGGTGAGCCTCCTGAGATGGGGGGAAGAAACAAATGTATCCTGACAGCGCTTGTGTTGGCTTTCCTTTCTTTCCCTTAATGTTTATTTGAGTGGCCCAATGTTTAAAAGTTAGTTTTGAAACATACTAAATATTAAAGAAGGGAGAGTATCTGTTCCATGTTAATTTTCGACTGTGAGTCTAAGGGCTGTCTTGTCTGCAGCTTAAACAAATTTGTGTGTGCTGGGTCTTGTTTGCCACCATCGCCTCCTGCTGCAAACGACTTGTTCTTCTCCCTTCTTTTGCTGGTTTGTGTTACTGAATCCAGTCAATATTGTTTAAGGAACTTTGTCTAGTTTTTGTAGAAATAGTTATCTGGTAGTTTTTTGTCTGACTCGGTGCCACTTCAAGTAAAGGAATAGAAATATATAGCATGATTGAAGTGAGATAGGGAGAAAATATGGGTGGAGAGGGGAGAAGGGTTGTTGCAGCAATGACTTGTCTCTGACTAAGAAAAAACAGAAGTCCGTCAAGCTGCATAGAAATTTAAATTTTCAGCTGGATCAACTCTTTGGACTGACTTGCATTGTGGCTGCACAGCTTCTTGCCCTTGGCTTGTGCTGACTCACAAAGCTCATGTCCCTGAACTGCACGTTTAGGTCCTGAAGCACCATGCACGGACAGGACGAGGAGCAACATCCTTGAGAAAGAGGCTGTGCTGAGTGATCTGAATGATGAAGTGGTAACATTCAGAGTAGATAACGCTGTGCTATACAGTTTTAGTGGCTGGTTGTGCTTCAGTTTTAACAGGAAAACTAGTGCATGTAATTATTTTGGATTCCAGTTACTTCTTAGAGCTACATAACTGCTAGTTATTGATTTCTTTTGCTTTAAGTGTAGCAGTTGCAAAGCTTGCTGAAAGTTTTTGTTACTTGTAGCGTGCCACATGAGGAATGAAAAGTCTTTAACAATGTAAGTTTCCTTTCCCTGCCCACCTCGACTATAATCATGCACTCATGCTGTTGTGTGAACCCAATCTGAAGATGAGTATGACATACGAGCATAGTTAAAAGTATCTTTTATTTCTAAGCATCTTGGTTATTTAACTGAGTGGGCAAGTGGGAAGGGAGTGGAATAGGTCAGAGTGTCTCCTCATAGTTGAGGTTGCTTAAAGTGACGTTTCATTTAAAATGCTGATATTCATAAAGATTCTTTTTATCCTCTCCAGTGCAAGTGCCGTCAATATCGTTTTGGTCGAAAAACTTACGCTTTAATTACTTTTGGTTTCAGTTTCACGGGCAGGAACAAATTACTTTCACTTTGAAGTGTTTATGTGAAGGTGGGAAATACTGATAAGGAAAGTAAACTGTGTTGCTCTTTAACTCCTTCCACTGTATAAATAAAAAGCGTTTAGGAAAGAATAATATTTAATACCAAATACTAAACTAATAATGCTGAAGACTACAAGTCTAGGGCTGTTGTTATGGAAGGATTTGGGAATATAGAGGTAGTAATTGAGTGAGAATTTAGAAAGCAACCAAGTAGTTTAAGTGCCACAAATCCAATGTTCTTATTTCTGTGTGTGCGTAGGCCCCTTAATTTGTTTATATTAAGTAAAATATATTCTGTCAATTATAGCTAACAGTTAAGAAATGTATTATTTCTGAATGTTAAATATGACAGTAAAACGACTAAGTTAGGTATCCAGCATTTTAAAGACAATTTTCTTCTATTAAAAAGATTTAACATACTTATTACAAATGTATTCTGCTTTTGGGTGCAGTTTGAAAACATAAAACAGATTAAAATAATGGTTACGTCTGGGATGTAACACACAAAAATTAAGATTGCGCAAATATATATTCAGATGACTCATTGTTTTAACAGGTGCATGTAGCAATAAGTTTAAAATATATACTCTGCTTCAAAACCAGCACAATTTAATAGTATTGTAATCAGTGGTGTTGCTGGTTCATTTAGTGTTTTTTTAAAAAAATGTTAAGTATTTTAAAATACAAAACAAGATTATAGTCAGTTTTAAAACAATCTGCTGATTGTCATCTGTAAATTCAATCCAATATATTCAAATTTATTTCCTTGCCACCAAAGTATTTAAAAACAAAAAACAAACAGAGAGCACTTTAGACTCCTTGGTGAGTCTAAAGACTCACTGTGCAAACTTGCACTATACCATTACTGAGTGCTTCACTTCAAAAACAGCAGAATCAAATTATAAAACCAGGTCATTATTATTGCCCTTTCCATTTTTCAGTTATCAAATTTTATACTATTTTAACTCCCAGCCTGTTCTAGACACTTGCTTTTTCACATCCAGAAGGCAAGGATTAAAGCATTGCATTCTATGTTTGATTTTTTGCAAGATAACAGCAACTAAAAGTGTAGGCTGAAGAACAGAAAGTTGCCACAGAAAGTTCTGTAAAGTCTGAACTTTTGTTTTATAGAGGTAATGACAAATTTTCCTGGGATTTATGTGACAGAGGGATCTGTATTTAAATGTCTAGATGCAAAGAAATGACACATTGTTATTTCAGAGCGATTGCATTAAGTGGCCATCAATAACATTTCCCTGAAATTTCTAATATGTGCAGGTCTTTCATCATAGCATTCTGAGAAATTCTATTCTGCTCAGTTTTGCTCTTCTAACAAAAATGAAAATAAATTCAAGATCACTTCCACAAAAACAAATCAGCATGGGAAGTTATTGTTGCTTATTTGAATCTGCTCTATCCAGTATAGGCCTTGCTAATAATATACCATCACTGGGGATTTTTTAAAAGTGTGATTTCCTAAAAATAATATAATACCATTTTTGCTGGAAGTATAAAGAAAAATTTTTTTTTTTCCCTCAAAGTTATGTTACTTAAAATAAAATTTTTTAAAAAGTCATTAAGAAATTTGAATTCTTACAATAAAAAGTCATTAGGGATAGGTATGAAACTGTTGTTGCATAGTAAGGCAGAGGTGAGGATTCAAATGAATGAAGATTTAGAGAAAATGCCAGGAGCAGTAGTGCCTGCTAGCTGTTACAACAAAAAGACCATTCATAGTAATTATGTCTACACTGATCATAAACCCTCTATCAATGGAATTAGGAACAGTATGAAAATTCTCAATTGAGAGAGAAAAAAAAAAAGCCAGCAGTAACACACATCTACTAGGTAGGGAAATAGACACAGATACAGAAATACTGGAAAAAAGATATTTTTCTATTATCCTTTCAAAAACATTCTCTGAGTCCAAACACTGTCGTTCTCTGGACAAAATCTGGACATTGTGTTCACAATTTTCAGTGACTTTAAAATACAGTGTATTTAATCTGGTAGGAACAAACAGGGTTTTTTTTCCTTTCATCTACGGAAGTCAGGATTTAAAACAAACAAACCAACCCAACCAACTGAAGGTATCTAAGGTATTGAGTTTTGTATTATTTTGTTTTCATCATTGTAAAAGTGTAAATGAGATGGAATAGGCCGGGATTGAACATAAATACTAGACTAGACAGATTGATAAGGATCACAGAAAGAACTGTAGGAAGGCTGATGTGAGAATTGCTTAGCAGAAACTTGAGGAAAGCAGAGTCACTGCTTTGCACAACTGTTTGTGACAATTAGAACTTGTCCATATTTATTTCTTTATTCTGAGACTGAAAGTTTTTTATGGACAACGATACCCGTGTAGGTGTAGTAAGCTTTTGTAATGTTTTTGGTAAGGCACCTGATGCAGTACTGCATGGTATTCTGATTTTTAAAACCTAGCTCTTTGCTAAGTCAACATGGCCCACATTAAATGCGTTTCAGACTCGTTAATTGACAGATCATAAAGCAGTAATAGATGAAGGACACTCCTGTTGGATTTTATAGAAGTTTTTCACAGCCCATTGCTTTGTGTATTTGGATAATGATCTAGAGGGAAATAGAATATAATCTCTGGTAAAAATGCATACATGCAAAAAATTGATGGATTAGTAAGTGTGAAGGATGGTCTGTATTAAGTTAATGGGGATCATTTCGACATATGTTAATATAGCTAAATGTATCTGTCTAGACAGTAAGATCATACATGTAAGATAGTAGTACTTTGCAAAGGAGTAATTCAGTGATATGATACAGTAGATAAAATGCACAGTGCTGTCCCTTGGTATGGATGTAGGGATCCCAGGTGGAATTACATGTGCTTTTATTTTACTTTGTAGCTCTAGTGAGTTAATGTTAGAAAATTACATCCTCATTGAACTTAAGACGTAAAAAACCCAAAGCCCTAGATAAACAAATTCAGAAAAATATGTCAAAAACAATTAAAAATAAGTGAATGAGCAAGCCCTGATGTGTAGTAAGAGCCTGGAGAAGCTTAGTCTATTTAGTTTAGGAAAGAGAGGTTGGGTAAGTGACCGACGGCCTCTAAGTATTTCTGTGAGGCAACAGTATCAGAAGGAGCAATTCTTTAACTATAGTGACCGATGGCCTCTAAGTATTTCTGTGAGGCAACAGTATCAGAAGGAGCAATTCTTTAACTATAATGGGCAATGGTATGACAAAATGTGGGAACTGAAATCTGAGCGCTGTGTATTTCTTCTAGAAATATAATAGATAATTATCTTCTGGTTTAAATTTATCAGCATATTTTATTTAAGGATGCTCTGAATATGTCAGCAGTAAAAAACTGTGATTTTTTTTTTCAGAAAAGGTGGCTTTAGTGGAAGAACAATGATGGCCTGATACAGGAATTTGGGAGTGAATTTATCTGTTATTCAGGAAGGCAAACGAAGTGATCGTTGCTCACACAGGTCCTCTACAAAGTCTGACAAAAGTGTTTTCAGCATCAAAGACACCCTGTACTCGGTTGTAATGTGCATCTGTATTTTTGAAGGAAAGGCTGAAATGAGAAGGGAAAGGGAGGCTTGGGGATGTAGGCAGAGGATGTAACAAAGATGAGTTTAAATTTTGTTTTACTCATACAGAAGAATTAAATATGAGATTTATTAAATTAAAATATGTGATTATCCAAGCAGTACATACATCTTCTGTATACAGTTTTGAAAGATTTTTACATGATAATTGTTTGAATTAGCAACCAGCTGGGAACAATACCCTGCTATTTGTAAAAGGAGAGACAATAACGTTCTTCTAGACAGGAAAGAATCTACATTGTTAACAGATGACCTGAAAGTTCAGCTCATTGAAAAGGCAAATATTTTGACCAGGAGAATAATTCTTCCTGTGGAGAAGTATGAGTTGCTGAGCTTAAACTGTACAGCTATTTTTAACCATGTCACAGCTATTGAGCTTAGTCTTCAACTTCATAAACAGTGTAAAAAAGACTAAGTAGGTCTTTCTTTTTGATGAATGTAGAGGTGAATATGTCAGCATCCCTTTTATTTTGTTGTTGCAGTTTTTGTTTATTTTGTGTGATTTCTATGTTGGTTTTAACAGTTCAGATGCAGATTTTTGTCTCTTGTCACTGTCTGACACGTTCTGTTTTGCTAAATTCCAGAAGCAGTATCGCAGCAGAGTAACTGTGGGTAGAAGCTGGAGTTGCATGTGATGTTGTTATGATCAAGGAAAAGCAAAAGTCAAGACTCATACTTTTTGCAGTACAATTCAAACACCTCTGTGATTTAAAAACTTTTATTCCAGTTTAATGGCAGTTTTATGGTAGAAATTTAGTTCAATATGTAGTTTTTCAGCTTGTCTGAAATCCTTCAGATATCTGACTTCAGCATCTAAAATCTTTATCAGAAAATCTTTAATTTGATTTCCTGGACTCTTTAATTACCACATGCCCTTGCTTGTAATGTTACTTTAGCTTCTCATGCTTTTTAGGAAAACATGACCCAAAAAGCAGAAACAACTCTGAATTTCACAGAGTGCAAAGCTCTATGAATTTGATCTCTTTTCCACTTTTGCAGTTATTAAATATAGTCAGTGTATCTCTCTAAATGGTGAAACATGGCCAGGTCTAATATTTTTCTTCTTCTTTCCACCGCTTCCCTGTGTCCATGCTAATGGGTTTGTGGGAAAAGGCAAATCAGGCACAAGGTACTAAATTTCAGGATAACTTGCTTGATTTCATGTTAACCTTGCTGCATGGATGAACAAGGAGCTATGGGAACAACTCAAGGAGAAGTTGTCTATGGAGGGTGGAAAATGGTGGGAAAAGGGCCTGATTGTAAAGGAATGTTGCCAGAGTATGCAGGGATGAAACTAGGAATTTAATCTAGCAAGGGATGTAAATGAAAACAAGAAGGGCTTCTTCAGGTATATCTGCAGCAAAAGGAAGAGCAGGGAGAATGTGAGCCTGCTGCTCAACAAGGAGTGTACCCTGGTGACAGAGGATGCAGAGAAGGCAGAGCTACTGAATGTCTTCTTTGCTTCAGTCCTTAGAGCCAAGGCTGGCCCTCGGGAAGTCCCTGGGGATAGTGAAAAAGTCAGGAGAATGGAAAGACTTTCCCTTGGTGGAATTGGGTTAGAGACCTACTAAGCAAGCGGGACACCTACAAATCCATGAGTCTTGATGGGACACACCCATGAGTGCTGAGGGAGCTGCTGATGTTATTGCCAAGCCATCATTTTTTTTGAACGGTCATGGGATGCAGGTGTGGTGCCTGAGGACTGAAGGAAGACCAATGTCACTCCAAGTCTTCAAAAAAGGGCAAGAAGAAGGACCCAAGAAACCCCAAGTCAGTCAGCCTTACCACCATCCCTGGAAAGGTGATGGAACGGCTCATACTGCTTGTCATCTCTAAACATATGAAGGAAAATATGGTTATCAGGGGGAGTCAACCTTGATTCACCAAGGAGAAATCCTGCTTGNTTCAACAAGGACAAGTGCAGAGTCCTGCATCTGGGGAAGAACAACCCCATGCACCAGTACAGGCTGGGGGTGACCTGCTGGAGAGCAGCTCTGCAGAGAGAGAACCTGGGAGTGCTGGTTAACAGTAAACTAACCATGAGCCAGCAATGTGCCCTCGTAGTCAAGAAGGCAAATGGCATCCTGAGATGCATCGAGAAGGGTGGCCAGCAGGTTGAGGAAGGTTCTGCTCCCCCTCTACTCTCCCCTGATGAGTCCTGTGTCCATTTCTGGGCTCCCCGGCTCAAGAGGGACAAGGAACTTCTTGAAAGTGTCCAGCACAGGGCCACCAAGATGATCAGGGGATTGGAGCATCTTCCTTATGAAGAAAGGCCATGGGAACTGGGACTGTTTAGCCTAGAAAAGAGGGGACTAAGGGGAGACCTCATGAATACTTATAAGTTCACAAAGCCCCTAAAGAGATGGAGGGGCTGTACTTTTTTTCTGTAGTGAACACATGAAGTTCCATTTGAACATGAGGTGAAACTCCTTTCCCATGAAGGTGAGGGAGCCCTGGCACAGGCTGCCCAGGGAGATTGTGGAGTGTCCTCTGGAGGTTTTCAAAACTCGCCTGGGCACGTTCTTGTGTGACCTGATCTGGATGAACCTGCTTTAGCAGGGGATTGGACTGGCTGATCCCTAGAGGTCCCTTCTAACCCCTGCCATTCAAGAGAATAGACACAACTGCCTTTGAATATTATTCAGGGAAATGAACTAGGACGCGTAGGCACACACACAAAATTTCCTTGTGTAAGGGCATAGTTGGATAGTTCCCCATAACTATAGCTAATATGATACTTCTTAGACTATTTGACTGGTACCAAAAATAAGTGACATCACTGAAACTATCTCCAGTCTGCCCCGTGATACTTTTAACTGGTGATGTATGTGTTTTACCACAAAAAAAAAAAAACAAAAAAACCAATATTTTGAGTTCAGCTCCCACCATATTATGAGGTAATTACTCCTGCTTTCCTGATAAAGACATGTGCATACAGACAAACCGCATTTAGGTTAGCCCCTTTTGCATATATACTTGATAAATCTGATAAAAGTCTTGCTCCCCTGCAAAGAGGAGGACTGTGAGCTCTCTAGGGCAAGGGCTATGTCTAGGCATCTTTTATCTTTTTCTTTGCTTTATAGATTTTTATCCCACATTGTAAAAAGACTTGTTATTTGTGTCATGAATTCAAGCACTCTAGATTGAGGAAATGACAGATTTATGGTTGTCCGTGAGTTCTTAATTCTCTTTCTTTGTATCCAATTTGTGCACAGACTGAATCATGGGTCCTGTGGTCAAGGAAGAAAACCATTTGCAGTCATAATTAAAAGAGAACTAGAAGGTTCACAGCTAATCTATCATTTCAGGTGAATTCAACGGTAAGAGGGTACTTCCTCTGGTTTTCTCAGGAGACAATCATAAGCCATGAGATATTCACATGTTTAGGTTCTCCTGTTTATCCTATTCCAAGGACTAGAGATTCACAGATATTTCCAAAGCAATGCACGTTGACATCTTTCATTCCCTCTACCTTCTCTGCTAGGTGTTCTCTCTACCAACACTGGCACTGAGGATTTTGCACAGTCAGTTTAGGGAGTTTAGCCATATTAAAGTTCTTCTCCCTCACAACCCCTTACTTTATCTTTCTCTCCTGTTTTGCTAAAAATGGTTAGTTTGAGGCCAGATTTTCTTTAAGAGCAGTTCAGTTAAATTTTTGGCAACCCCATGAGTATTGCTTTTAAGCAGCTGTGGAAAAGCATTCTTGGACAGTTCAGTTTGCTGAGTTTCAGAAGCTGCTGGCAACTTTGGAGGTGGTATAAGTTCTGAAAGAGATTGCCATTGAAAGGAAACTTCATATTTGGCATTATTTCACTACCAACTCTCCTATAATAAAATATCTTTAAAGTAGCATGCAAAATTCTATTAAAGGTAAAACAACTTTGTAGTTGAAATACCAACATTTCTATATTTTGAGTTGGAAGCATCTAGAATGAGTTTGTTCATTAAAAATCCAACTTAAAAAATCTACTTAAAAAATGCAAAGCCCAGGTTCTTTCTAGAAATTTGAGTAAGACTGCCTGTCGTTATCACAGGAAAGCAGAGTAAACTTTTTGTTTTCTTCTGGAATTTGTTTTTACTCTTTGTTGTTCAATAATTTCCTGAACTTGGAATGCATATGAGGAGCTGATTATTTTGTTGATGTAGTTTGCTCTTTGGATAATAAGAAAAATTATGGGGTGGGAGGGGTACTTCTAATGAGCAATTCTGTGTTCCCTTCAGTAACTCTCTTGATTATCTTTAGTATAAACCTTGTATCCAGGTGAATAGGTAAGGAGTCAGTAGTTTATTTTCCATACCAACAGACCTGTCATTCAAACTAACGATTTTATTTGTCTTTGTCTACAAGGATTCCAGTTACTGTGCTTGACTCCATGTGCACATGGTCAATTTTCTGGACTATTGCTTACTTCCTAGAAACCGTTGTCCCGAGCCTTTCCCCACTTGAACTGAAGAGTACTTGTTCCTAAGAGAATAATATATTTCCTGTGCATAAAGTTTCTCTTTCTGCCTCTTATCAGCCTTAGAAAACCACAGCAACCTGCTTACAGTTTATATACATATCCTGTCCTCCTTCAACAGTAGTTTTGTCAATGGAAATTGAAGAACAAGCCCACCCTATCATGTATCACTGACTTCTGCTTTGGGCTACAACCCTCTCTATTCTGCTAGCAGAGCTGCTCATGGGAGCTCTCCCTAATCCAATTCCGTCAAATGTTAGGAAAGATTTATTTAAGTTACTTAAGCTGATCTAGCTTATTTTGACTGATACGTTTAGGGAGTTCTTATATACGCAGCTCAGCCAGAAGATTTAAGAAGCAGTAACCGTCAGCAGGATGTAACGATAAGCTGGGGGCAGGTCTTTCCTAGCTATGCCCAAACTGGTAGAGGTATGTTCATCTACAGTCTGAAATTTGGGAACCTGCTTTTCTTTACCACTGAAAAATAGAAGATTGCTAACACCAGGCACTCTCTGAGTGCTCCCTTTAGCCCCGCTTTCGCCCAGAATCATCTAGGATATATTGGCCAAGAGGCTTTGATTGTCCACTTTTGAATGACTCTTGCCAGCATTATTTCATAGTTGAACTAAAGTGCAGGTCTCCCTCTGGTGCCTACTTTGTAAAAGCACAAGATTTTATAATTGGACAGAGCAATTGAAAGCCAACTGTATGAAAAGAGAAAGGTCCCTTTGTTGTTCTGATAATAGCAGTTCTGAGAGTGCTGTCAGTATCATTAGACAGTAGACTACTTTTTTTTCCTTGTGGTAGATAGTGCTAATCTACACATAAATTCAGATCTGTGTATTACAGTCAGCTGCAGCAGTGCTTGTCCTCTGCACATCTTCTAACAGTAAAATCTTCTATTTGGGAGGTGTATTTGTTAGTAGGTACAAGGAAATAAAGACAGAGGATTTTTTTTTGTCAGCTTTCAGTCTGTTTCACTTCCTTACCAATTCATTTTAGCTTTTGAGTTTGGAAATTACTTGATCACACAGAAATTGGTCTTTTACAACTAGAAGTTTTTTGCCTTGAGGGACTTCAAATTGTGATGTCCATGTTCTAATTTAAAGCCCTTACCCTACTGATAGAAAGGCTTAGACTTCAGAACATTGAGAGGAGTATACCACCACACATCTCCAACAAAATGCTAAAAACTGATGTCATCACTGAGGGAAGAATTCTTCATTTAAATTACTTTCCTCCTCAGGGCCTCTGCCCCCTTCAGAGAACCACATCTTACGTAATCAGTCCTACCATTCACAGTTATCTACGTTCAAGTTTTTCTGTTCATGTTCCCAAGCAAATGTTTCTCAGAAATATCTCAGTTATGCCATACATTAAAAGAACTCCATCCATTTTGGCCTTGCTACATTTTGGTTGTACCTTTGAGAATACCTTGACAGCTCTTGATATCAGCAGGTAGTTCCCAAACAACCACAAGTGATGTGTTTGACTCAGTCCTGCATGTTGATATTTCCAGAAATAAGCCTACTTTAAAAATGCCCCAAACGATTGTGTAGAAATGCAGTTCTCAAGGAATACTGGTTAATGTTTCAGACACATTATTTTCTCATCCTTTGTTGTGAACCAACATATGTCTAAACTCTTCCCTGGTATGAGAAACAAAGCAACATTAAGGACCGATGTACACTGGCTCAGCATGAGCAAGGTCACGTTGATGGTTAGAAATAAGCTAAAGGCAGACACCCATTGGTTTACCTGTTTGATACAGCCTTACAGAATATCAATCTAATCCTGTATTTGAAGCTTGCCTAAGGGTATCTCTGTGAACACTGTTCATCAAAACCATCTACTCAGCTGAGGTTTATAGAAACCTAGAATGGTTTGGGTTGGAAGGGACCTTAAAGATCGTCTCATTCCAACTCCCTTTCCATGGGCAAGGAGACCTTCCACTAGAGCAGATTGCTCATAACCCCATCCAACCTGCTCTTGAACACTTGTAAAAAGTTTAGGTTCCTCTGTTCTAAAGCAGAAGAACAAGTTGCTGTGTGGAACAGTAGTTCATTGTGGGGAGTCCCATGTTATTCTTTGCTGTGTATGTAGGGTAAAAGCTGTTAGCCCTTTAAAGAACCAGGGGGTCTTTTGGCTTGCTTTGTGTCTTACTGCTCTTTAAAAAACCGTGATCAGGTTCTTTTGAGGTTTGTATATGGGCAAGGTTGGTGTCAGCCTTTACTTTCTCTGTATTTCTCTACTGCCTTGATATAAAACTAGTGTTTCTGCATCTGAGTGTTAGGCTGTAGCTTTCATATGTATTAAGTCAGTACTGCAGCAGGAATGGCGTGGGGGGAGGCAACATTTGTTTTTCAGGGATTTTTTTTTTTGCAGTGCACTCTCTTCCATTGTGCTGGCTCATCTGGTTTTATGGCTGAATGTCATCCAGGTTCAGAAATTCAGCTAAAACATAAATATTATCCTTCTCAGCAGAATTAGTTCTCCAAATGGGTACAATATGCATCTGCACAATAACTGTGCCAGCACTGAGGAGAAGCAGAAGGGAACTGCAAGAAAAAAAAGATGCCCTCCTTTTTTTTTTTTTTTTTTTTAAGATTCTTAAAAGGAAGGAAACAAGGATGAGCAGGTATTGGGTCACTCAATGGGTAACATTTTCCTACAAGTTGCCACTAAAGGGCTTCTGTTCATTCTCAGTAGGATGGATTCTCAGCTTGAGCATCTGGCTGTAAATCGGCCCTTCTCTCATATTTTTCTAACAATTTTGTAGAAGATAAAACAAAGTGGTTATTCACATTCTCCCATTTGGCTTTCAAAAGGAGTAAATTGGCCTCTAAATGCTTTGTAATTGAGGTGCTGTCCAGGCAGGTCAGCAACCTTCTCTAAGAGCAAACCACAGTACTAGATGGCATTTTCACTGCTAGCACTTAGTACTTCCTTTAATTCTGTCCTTAAGTTTAGACGTCTTCTCAAAGACAATCTAGGTCCCAGTGGTAACAGATATACTAGGAGAGGTGGCCAAAGATTGCTTGCAAGGCTTTTTTATTTTTTTTTTCTGTGATGTATAAAATTGTTTTGTCTTTGAGGCTAGGTCATACAGGCTTCTGAATCTTACTCCTCCATTTCCTTCCTAAGGAGAGTCATCTCTTCGAGTAATTGTTTTGTCTTTGAGGCTAGGTTATACAGGCTTCTGAATCTTACTCCTCCATTTCCTTCCTAAGGAGAGTCATCTCTTCGAGTAATTGTTTTGTCTTTGAGGCTAGGTTATACAGGCTTCTGAATCTTACTCCTCCATTTCCTTCCTAAGGAGAGTCATCTCTTCGAGTAATTGTTTTGTCTTTGAGGCTAGGTTATACAGGCTTCTGAATCTTACTCCTCCATTTCCTTCCTAAGGAGAGTCATCTCTTCGAGTAATTGTTTTGTCTTTGAGGCTAGGTTATACAGGCTTCTGAATCTTACTCCTCCATTTCCTTCCTAAGGAGAGTCATCTCTTCGAGTAATTGTTTTGTCTTTGAGGCTAGGTTATACAGGCTTCTGAATCTTACTCCTCCATTTCCTTCCTAAGGAGACTCATTTCTTCGAGTAATTGTTTTGTCTTTACAAATTCGGTTGCTTATAAACTTCCAAAGGGTCTTGAAATTGGAGAAATCCTCTCAGTAATACTGTGTTCTCAAAATGTGCTCAGTGCTGTGGAGGAAAATTGCTCAAAAAGGCTTAATCATCTTTGTAGTAAAGAAAGGCACTAAGGATTACTGGAATGTATCCAAACCTCTGTCAGTGCCAGATTATGGGAAAGTTTGATGAAATGTAGCTGTGCTATATATCTACCTGTGCTACATCCTTAAGCTAAGAATCACAGTAAGGGCTGTACTGTAAGGCAAATAATGAAAAACATTCTTTTATGTTGAGACCTCCATTTCAGATTTCAGACCTGTTGCTGGGGGTAGGAGGTGTTCAGAAGAATATTTGCACCACTATAAAGGTAGTTCAAAATATCCAACTGCGTTTCTTGAGAAAAACAATGCCTTTCTGTAAGGCAATATTTAAAGAAGATGATGATTTCAGTGCTGTCCAGTTCCAGCACTGTAGG
This sequence comes from Urocolius indicus, assembly GCA_013401255.1. Lineage (NCBI taxonomy): Eukaryota > Metazoa > Chordata > Aves > Coliiformes > Coliidae > Urocolius > Urocolius indicus. The sequence continues at coordinate 206,549 of WBNH01007687.1, read as the reverse complement.
AATAATTCTTGTTTAGCCTGAGAGAAAATCTAATGGATGGTGCAATGCTGTTTCTCAAAATGGCTCTTTTCCTCATTTATTTTTTTTTCAGGATTGCTTAAATTATTTTTACAACACATCTTGATCAGCTGACTTTTGCACAGACTTCTGTGGAATCTGAGTATTACTTGTGGTCTGAGCATATCTACTAGACCATAGTCTTCACTGCAGTTTAAGCACATCCTTGATTGTGAATCCTGACTGAGTTTAGCCAGGAACTGGCATCTAAATTCTCATGGTACAGCTAAGTATCAGCCAGGCTGATATCTGTTAAGATACAGTCTTAACAGCTGTATTTGCAGTGCTGTATCCCACTTCTTCTTCCACATCTTTTGCTGCTTTTTCATTTGGCCATTTTTCTCCCACCTTTTGCTCTAAGTCACTTTCAAATTTGTTATTGCATACCATGCTACAAAGCCATACGCTTGTCTTTTTGATGAAACTGCTGTTGTACAGTGCAACCTTTGTCTCCTTTGTTCTAATCCTCACCGTCCTTTTACTTGGCTTCTTCCACAGTACTCCTTCTTTATTGTTGCTGTCTCTTGACCCTCTCACTCTCTCTACTTTTTCTTTCTCTCACTGTATTTGAAGTCTTTTGGGATCAACTATGTAATGAAGTGCTTATCAGCAGGATTTCAAGTTGTTTGGCAGGTGCCAAGCTGAGCTTTTTGTTTGTTTGTTTGTTTTTAGATTTCCTCTGGTGTCACAGCAAGATCTGTTTCTGGTGGTTTTGATGCCTTAGGACTGTTGGTAGTCAGCAAAATATCTCACAAACTGCCTTAGTGTTATTGAACTAACAACACTAAACGTATTGAATACATTTACATTTGATCTTTTAGATATGAAAGCACATATACTTGTCATTAGATCCATTGTACCTGGATCCACCCTTAAGAAGAGTTTTTTGTAAACAATTTGGAATAAATGAATGCTGGCGCCTTTCAAGTAGTAGGATATCCACTGTTTGGTTTTAGTTGTTTTTTCCCGAAAGAACAAAAAGCAAATCCTGCAGTTTTCACTTAGGTGGAAAATGCATACTCAGGCAAACAGCCCTTTAGACTGTCTATTTTTTTCCCCCAGAGCAATTTTAAGATGTATTTTTAAAATGTTTATGGTTTGGGGTTTTTTTTGTGCCCATAATATATATGTATCATAGAATGGTAGGAGTTGGAAAGGATCTTCAGAGATCATCTAGTCCAACCCCCCCCCAGAAGCAGGTTCACCTAGATCAGGTATCACAGCAACATGGCCAGGTGGGTCTTGAAGACCTCCAAGGAAGGAGCCTCCACAACCCCTCTGGGCAGCCTGTGCCAGGGCTCCCTCACCTCAACACTGACATAGGTTTTTTCTTATATTTAAGTGGAACTTTTTGTGTTCCAGCTTCATCCCATTACCCCTTGTCCTGTTGCTGGATACAATAGAAAAAAGGGATGTCCCAACCTCCTGACACACACCATTTAGATATTTGTAAATGTTAATAAGATCTCCCCTCAGTCTCCTCTTCTCTAGAATAATTTTAGGCTACAAGCAGTTACAGAGGTATATATGTGTCTGATATCCTTAATTATAATAATAATATGTGAAAGAAGTACATGCTGATTTGCAGATCTGAAAATTGTTATTTGAACAAATCCTATACTGTTCATAGGGATCCTCGTGTTCCTTAACATACTTCTCAAATTAAGCTGTTCATTTCCTAGATTGAAATAGCTGTCCCCAGCTGTTGTGCATTAGCAGATCCCCACTGCTAGTCTAAAAAATTGGCTGAAACTGTTTTTTAAATTTAGAATTTAGTCTGAGTTTAATTTAGCCAATGTTTACAACTATAACTTCTTTTTCTCTGGAGAGAGAGGCTTAGGCAGTGAAGTAATACCATTTAACAGATACAGTAACTTTTCAATAGCTGTTAGAACACTGAATCCAAGGGATTTAAAGAAATCTCTTCTTGACAGAACGTTAAAGTAAGAATATTATGCTAGATAAGCAGATAAGATACACATAAAATTCAGAATATGTGATGATATAGCTAGGTATATTTTTAAATAAACATTTAAGCTTATTCAAAAACATACTTAAAATATGATAAAATTGTTAAAGGCTGAACTTTCTCTAACCTACCAAGGTACAGAAAATACTGTGTATTTTGCTGCCAGTGAATTACATCACTGAATCAGTCATGGGCTGAACTCAAGTTATACTTGAGTTTTAAGTACTTAATCCATTCTTAGAAGTAGTAACAGACTTTTTGTATATGCACAGAGATACCTTCTTCCTTTCAGCTTAGTCAACCATCTCAAGTCAGTAACTTATTAAAAGCTAAGAAAATATTTTATATTTCAGAAATCTCATTTATTCCTGTCTAAATAAAATAATATGTATGAGGTAAGATATTTTCCTTAGAAAATCTTGAAGCAGAAACACAAAACATTAATTTTAACTCCCTGCTGCTGATTTTCTCAAAATAATTTGTAATATGAAATCATGTTAAGTAAAAAAAAATAAAATACAGTCAAACACACAATCAAAAAATCCCCGATTAAATATTTAAGTGCATAACCTATTTTTTAGCTAAGTAATACTAAAATACTCAGGAAGGTAAGTTTCTTTTGCTGCAGTTAAATTTTAGTTTACTATCAAATAAAAAAATCATGTAAGTTAGAAATATAGCACTGGAAATTATATTACCTTTTTTTTTTTTTTAAGAGTAAGAATGGTGCATTTCTTGACTGAAAAATCTGCTAAATCTCCTCACATCTTTATTGTCAGGCTAATAAATGTGAGTGATATATCGTCTCACTCAGCAACACCCACCAACTTTGGTTCAAAGATGTATCATTTTGACTTAACAATACCAACCAATGGAAATAGACCTTTCCTTAACATGTAAAATGCATCTGCTGTTAAAATATAGGATACAAGTAAGCGGAAAACCTTGATTTAAACCAAGATTAAAATCTGTAGTGGTCTTAAGTTTTGTTTGTGCGCTGCTTTTTTTGCATCCCGCTGCTACCATGCCTCCAAGTTTGTTCATTCTTTTTAAAGCACCTACCTGGTGCAACCAGCAAGGGTCCACCTAGAAAGAGCTGAACAAACTGAATCATAAAGGCTTTGTTCACAAACTCTAATGCAAAAGAGAATAAAAACTGGACCCTGGATCTTTAGAAGCTGCAGACAGGGTTAAGGAGGAGTGAAAAGACCTGATCTGGAGAAAGCAGCTGTCAGTAAATTGATCTGATTCGTTTCCAATTTGTGTGCATGTCCAGGGGAGTTAAAAAGAGCAGGAAAGACGGTGGGAACATATTTGAGATAAAGTAAATTTGATTAGTTGCTAGATGAAGAGTAGAGTGGGAAAAGTAATTTTAAAAGCAGATCGAGCAACAGCTGGCTGAACTTTGTTCTTACCCTGTTTGTAGTACCTGTTACATTCTTTTATTTTCTCCTTTTAAATCGGCTTTCTGTTTGGTGTGGTTTTCTTTCTTATTCTCCTTGTGCTAGGGTGTTTTTTTATGATAATCAACACCAAAAAAAAACCCCAACCCAAACCTCCCACCAAGCTCATTCAGCCGATTTGAGAATGCAAACGGGGTGTTAACTGCCCAGCAAAAAATGTGTGATGACTCATGAGTCAGGAGAATCCTCATTTGAAAAGGTCCTCAATTACCTGGGGACGGACCTGTGCATCTAAAACAACAGGAAATACAACGCTTGAAGGTGTATTTCCATTCCAGCTTTTAAGCAGAGCTGAGGCAGGACTCTCTTGAGTTTCTTTTTTGAGCCATCCTGAACTACAGCTGCCCACCTCGTACGAGCGATGCTGCTGAGCTGAACTATTGACGAGGCAATTCGGAGAGCTGGTGAGTTTAATACCGAATTAGGGTACAGCAGGCAAAAGGTTCCTGATTTCTCTTTCTCTGAGATTAGCTGAACTCCAGCGCTACTCCTAAGGGAAAGATCTAGGACACCCTGGTGTTTGAAAGAGTGGGACTGTGGCAGAAATCCTTTTATTTGCTGTCATGAAACTTCCCTTGTAGGAAAGCCAGAGAAACAGCTAGGTGATGTGGTGAAATGACCTTTCTAAGGCTTTGACTGTATTTGCTGAATGGGTAGGAACCTTGTAGTACTTTAATAATTTAGTCAATCTTCAATGGCCTTGGCTATTAGGAATAGAAGAGGGAAGATCAAAATGGGCTGTAAAACAGGGTGTATTGTTCCATGACACACTACAAGAAGCCTTTGGAGGTTTTGGTATCTGCCCAGAACGGTTGTGATTGATTATCACTGAGTGGTGCCATTTCTTCTTACAGTCACCAGGTTTGTCAGATCATATCAAGCAGGAACAAGAGCTTGCAATTCCAGGGAAAAGCTGTGTTCAGGGAAAACTATCTGATGCCTGCAAAGCCAATTAAACCAAGCAATAAGGTCTCTGAGCAGGACTCAGCTATCCTTTTTGAGGAAGACCTTTCTCTGTTTCTGTTTCACCGTCTAGTTACTGTCAAAAGTTCTTGGTTTCAAAGTAATTCAAAAAGCATCTGTGATGCCTGTGAGCTGGTAGAAAACAAAACAAAACAAAAGAACAAAAGGAAAAATAACTCATTTCCCAGAACTACTAGCTTTCCATTGATTGAAGTTAATTAAACTGATTCTTCAGGAGATGCAATATCCCTGTAATTGATATAATAATGGATGGGGAAGTGTAATTGTGAAATTATGACTGACTCTTTCGGCAATAATGTGTCATTTACCTGCCACATAACACCTTACCTGTAAGCATCTGTAGATCTTCATTCTGTTCTGTCAGACCACAGCTAAAATTAATGTGGTGTTGATGTAAGTTACCCCAAGAAGCAGGAAAGTTCGTTTCCTGTCCCTGGCTGCTCCTTTCCACCCCTGTGCATGGCAAAGGTTTTGTAAAAACCTCCTTGCTAATATCGAAGAGGGGGAGATCTAAAGAGCAGGAACTGCTAAAATGGCACCGTCACCATATCAAAAGTGCCTTGTATCATTTTGTTACATACCACTGTCTCAGTCGTGCTGTTGTTTGTAATGCATTGTTGTGGAAATGCATGTGTGGGGATGTGGTTTGGTTTGTTTCAGTTTAGAAGTCAAGGCTTTTGCATTACCACACCTCTCTGACATTGGCATCCTTGCTATGTGATAGCCTGAATATCACCTTCCTGTAGGATGTGGTTGAGTTCCATTGAGGGTATTAAATCTGTAGCAGAGTGTGAACGTGCGGAACATCTCACTTTTGGTGTTTGGGGTAATCTGTATCTTATATGTGTGGTGGCTTTCTGCTGTGAAAGTGTTGGGTGTTTTCAAATGTCCTGTGCTTTGCCCTCTTGGAAGCTAATTAATCTTCAAACATCATGGTCCCAGCTGAAAACAATTCTGTGAAGAGATAGCTAATACTTAGAACTTCTAACACAGAGAAATTCTGACAAATGGTATTTGTTTAGGTATTGGCAGTAAAAAGGAGGAAAATGGGATTTTCTCTTGGTGGGAGTCAATTGAAATAAACTTTTTGAAAGTAAAAATTCTTGTCTTCTTGGGGATGTTGAAGTCAAGATGAATTTTCATACTTCAACCTGCATTTTGGCACTGTGGTGTATCATCTTCAGGGTGTTGTCATTTAGGAATCTCAATGTTCATCAAGCAAATGAACCAGGGTCTTTGGGCAAGTTATTTCTCCCAGAATGCATCAAGAGTTAAGTTTCTCTTGTGCTCCCTTGCATAGGCAGGTAGGAGGTATGCCTGCCTAATGTGAGGAATTGCATCAACTTCTGAGAACAGCTTGTGGTCCTCTGGAAAGTGTGGAGGCTTTAGAAGCTTGAAGGAGAGGCCATCAAGTCAACTTTTGTGGGAAAAGGAAGTGAAATTGATTTTGAATTACGTTGAAGCAGAGTGCATTGAGTTGCTTTCACATTGAGACATTTCAACTCAAATCAGACAAAGAAGGAAAAAGTACCTAATGATTTTGTTGGTTGGAGGAAATAAAGCTTTCAGGAGAATTGAAATTCCCCATGGAAACATTGATTTAATGAAAATGCCTTACTGATAAGAATTATTTAATTTGAAAAATTCCTGACAACACATAAATTTAATAAGTAGTGATGGAGTTATGTTGCCTGTACTTTCCAAACTGCCTTGTGTAACCCTGACTCTAAACTGTCACTGATCTAACGGAACAACGTGAGGACTAATACTGCGGTTCAAGCACTTCATCTCTTGGTGGCCTTGGCTTTCCATAAAGCTTCTTTAACCTTTTATCAATAAAGTATTAAGCCTCATCTTTCTAGTTCTTGAAGATACCGAGTGGCTTTTGATGTAAGAGATGCTCTGCTGGACTAGACTGAAAATTACCTATGTAGTGGTAACATCCTTTCTTGAAATGACTGGTGAGTGGATAAGGCAGCATAGAATGATTCTTCCTTTGGCGTGCCCTTCTCAATGCTGGGAAGAAGTAATTTAAGAGCTTCCTGAGGTACATTTTGCACTCAGTGTGATGGAGCTGTAGTTCTTAAATTTGTCTGGTGATGTAGAAATGTGGTTCTGCAATTACATTTTATATTTAAAATAGTATATTTTTAAATTATTTATTTTCACCAGATATCCTGTTGTTTGATGACGTTGTCATGGAAAATGTAGGAAATATTACCTATTCATTTTCTTATTAATCATTTCATATACCTCTTAACTTCATTCATATTTTTCCCTAGACTGAAGAGTTAGCCTAATTAGTTTTTCATTCTTTGGAAACAGTTACAAGCTTCTGAGAGTTGCCACTTGAGATCATTACAGATCAAAAAAAGTTGGAGAGACAGCTGTACATAGTATTTGAGTTTTTAAACAAGAGGAACCCATTGGCACTGGGAGATAAAACAAAAGATGACTCTTTAGATTTATTTTGTGGGGAGGTAGAGTGTGCTAAAATGGACAAAGGATAAGACAAAAGCAAACTCAGAAGGCCATTGTTCCTTAGAAAGATCTGTCTAGAGACTTTGCGATCTGAAGCCAGTTTCAGAAGAGGATTCAGTTCTACACATGGAGTAGCTCACCCAGGCCTTGCAAATATCGGGAGTTCAAAAAAGAAGCTCCTCAAAGTACCATCTGTTCTAGGAAGTTGAATTGTGAAGTGTTTATGTTGTCTGTCCACCCCCACCCTTACAAAACACAAATGCTTCTGTCCCATGGACACTTAAAGTTTAGAAAACTATTTAAAATTTAATCTTAGCTGTTAATTTAGGAAAGTCTTGAAGGATCTCTCCTTAATTCTGGATATAATGGCTTTCTTTCTTTGATAAAGAGAATCACAGCAATTTGATTTTATGTTTGTAGTACTGCTGTGTTGTACACAGTAAGTACTCTCTCCCAATAATCGAGTTTTTAAAATTCTAAATAATACTGAAAAATGTACTTCTGTAGTCAGTCCTTTCTATTTTATTTCTCCTAATTTTAGCCAACAAACCAAATTTATCTAGATTTTGTTGCCACTTTTAACTTTTTAAGTCTTAATATTTATTTTCAGGTAAGAGCTTACTCCATTTTGTTTGAACAACTTCCTTAATTTGTCATAGTATTTTGAATTCTTGGTTTCCTTCCCTTTTTACATAAATACACATTACTCTTCTTCAAAATGCTCACAGCTGCTAGATCCAAGTATTAGTAAGTTGATCTGACAATACGAATGGACTACCCTGCATAGTATCCAAATACTGCCTTGTCCAAACTTATGGTCACATCTCAAACAGTAGTAGTAAGCATTCCACTGTAAACATATCCTGCCTTAAAGAAACCTAGTGAGGGAAAAGAAAACAGTGGTGAATCTGATGTTCTTTATTGGAAAGAGGGAGGAATGGTGATGTAGACTGCAAACTGGATGCTTTAGTCTAGACAGGATACTGGTACTTGGAAAGCTGTGAAGTTGTAAGGAGACAGATTGAAACAGATACAGGATAGCTAATGGCAGCAGAAAGCTTACACTGCTTTTAATACACACATTATACTCAACAAAAGGGCTGTTGCTCTCATAATGTTAAGCTGAAAACAAAAGGGGGGGGCAAAATAAGTGTGCGCTCTAGCAGCAGCTGATCTGCAAAAGTGTCTCTCTCGTATCCTGTCATAGGTTGATAGGTAGGGGAGAAAAGCTGTTAGCAGGATGTATCTAAGGTACGTGCACAATGACACATACAAAATACTTGAGAAGAATTAAACCATTTTCGGTTTTCTTTTTGAAAATGACACTCACTGTTTGTTTACAGGGGAAACTGAAATGAAATTTCACATTCATCAGTAATTTTATCCCTTAGGATTACAAAGGAGTCTGTTTTGCTTCCTTTTCTCTGTGACAGTGAGATGTCACAGAGTTCTGAAAGCTCCAAGAATAATAATTTAATTCAGAAACTGGCATCTATATATACCTGGATATAAAAACAAAATCATTCAAAACTCTTAAACTTAAATGCTTTTCTAGTTTGGAAGCAATCATGCCCTTCAATAATTGTTTCTAAATGTGAGGTGACAAGTTAAAATGACATTGTGCCCACAGAACAAAAATTGAAAGGATAGCTTCCTTGCAAAAAGTTGTTTATTTTGTTTTCTGGATTGGGGTGATTTTGTTGTTACTTATCCTTTGTTTTTGTTGTTAGAAAGCAAGACTTCATGCAATCAGGATAAGGAATATATAGAAGAAGAGACAATGTACCAATCTGTTGTTTTGACACTGCATTATACTTGATTACTGTGAAAAGGTTTGCATCATAAAACAAATGATTAAAGACTTTAGGCAGAAAAGCTTTTGAAGGAGACATGTTTCAAACTGTTATCCTCGTGTAATTTAATGTTACAAGAATTGACATATCAAAAACAAGGAGCGAAAGACAAACATACGCAAGCAAGAAATGGAGAGGTTTTAATTCAGACACTTTATAGCATTCTACAAAATGTAATTAATTAGTCTTGAAGAATTCTTGATTATGCTATTAATTACCTTTAATTGTTATACACAATTTGTAATTATTTTCATGTGTGTAAACTCAATATTCAGTCCTCAAAATAATCTCAAAAAATAATGCATTTCTTCAGGAAACTTCCTCATCTCTTTTTCTTTTTCAGATTGAGGGACTCTGGGTCAAATTTCCTTTGTGTTCATGACAAAGCCATATAAACCACATGGCTATGAAACGGCAGCTATTTTCACCATAATTCCACATTCTTTTTATTCCAGAAAAGCTCAACACTGCTGTATCTCCACCTTTTTTTTTTTTTTTTTTTTGGTCTCACATCCATTCCTTTAAGTGTGTGATTATACAATAAACCTGCTGAAAAGCTGAAACATTTTTGATATATTTATTTTTAAGCAGATCGATTTATCAGTTTAACTCATAATGTTGCTGGGAAGGGAAGGAATCAGCTGGTCTTTGAAGTATCAGAGCCAAGTCATTCCAGATTCAGCAGAGTATGAAACAAAGGTGTTTTATTTTCACGGATTATAATTACGAGATATGAAGGAAGGGCTTTTTTTTTTTAAGACCTCATCTCTTGGAGGGAGGGACCTAAATAAATGTTACATTCCCCTAGAAATGTATTATGTGCATTACTACCATACCTGATAAGAAAAAAAACACAAAACCAACCAGCCAAACAAAAAAAAACCCTGCAACAAAACCTCAAAACGTTTTAGGAGGAAACCACTTTTTAAGAGCTGAAGAAATTATTAAAGGATATTTAATTTTATCTATTGCCTAACTGTTTGTGGGGTCTCAGATGAAAAAGAATCCTTCTCACGTTGATATTGTGACTAATCTCACTCAATATAATGAAAAGCATAGCCTTAAAATCAAAGTCTGTATTAGTTAGTGATACACATCTTGATGTCTGAATAATAACAATCAACGTAGCAAGGAGAAAGCTGAACTTTATGTTACTCAAGCAGAGAAGTGTGGATGTTGCAGACTCACAAACTACATGACAAAGTACATCAGTTTGCAGTTTCCAGGAACTCACTTTACAAAATCATTACTGCTTTAGATTGTATCTAAATTTTGCACTTTTAAAAGTAAACAGATTCAATTCTGTTCTCTATAGCACTGCTCTAATGGTAACAATATGAATTTAAGTTCTGAGTAACTGTAGAGGTAAGACTAAATCCTGTGCTGAGTAGCACTAACTGTACTTTATGGTGCTAAAGTATTAAAAATACTTTAAAAAAAACTATCACAGAAGACTTTTAATATGGAAGCAACTTTTAAAAAGTTTTAAAAATATTTCAAAAATATTTTAACGCTTTAAAATACATTCAAGTTAACCGCTAACTATTTTGAATTTACAGGTAATGCTGGACAATGCCAACAGATTGCTAGGTTAAAGAAGGGATATTATCTACTTTTAAACATGATTTTGAATTAAATTTTTCTTTTTTTTTAAATATGGTTTCTGTAAACAGATGGACTTTTGTCAAGGAATATACAGCATAATTTTTTTGGACACGGTATAGGTATGCAGTGATAATCCCAAGTATAACTACAAATGTGTAGGAAGAAAGATATTCTCACCTGTCTTTCTGGTCAGATCTGAAAGAGTATGAAATAAAGAAGTATATTTCAGTGCTACTGTAAATTTGCTATGACAAAATAAATATAATTCCATATTTCTGGAATTTGACAACTTGCATCTAAATAAATTCTATTCTGTGTAGGCAGGGATTACCAAGGCTAGAAGTTTAGAAGACCAACATGGTAGACCTTGCCTGGCCATTCCCTGAAATTGAGAACTTCTTAAGCAAAGAAACCGACCAGCGTTACTTCTGTTGGAAAGGTGTTTTGTGAGATGGTTGCTATTTCATAAGGCTAATTCCCCACTATTAACACTGGCATAAGATGAGCATTTCTCAGTTCAGGCAATCCATAATAATGCTTATATTACAATCTGATTATAATTTAACATTAATTTTTACCGTTTTTTTTGGGGCTTTAGTTTGAGTATTTTTTTTTCAATGGAAAAGGGCAATAATGCTGAGATACATAGGAAAAACAGCTCTTAACTAAAGAAGTGGTCATGCTTACAGTGCATATTTACACTGATTTTGAATATGAAAAGACATAGTGAAGGGGAAAGAAGATACTAGTGTACTACATGCTTAAATCTTGATTCTCCATGTGTGCATTAGTGAATTTGCCTGTTTCATAAACCAGGAGATGAAGCCGTCACTTGTTCTTTACATTCTGTATGGTATAGAAATAATAATTGTACATCTGTGAGTGAAATTGTACACATAACTAAAGAGAGGCTTGGACCTAACTTAAAATACTTTCTGTGAAATAAAAAACCTGTTAATGAACAGTGTACCACACACAACTGCATAAAATAAAGTGAACACAATGATTTTTATTGTTTAGGGTTTTTTTTAATAAAAGGGTAGTTTACAAATCACTGTTGAAACATGGTACAAAATTGTAAGGAAAAGAATTTTTAAGGCTTTATTTGGAGAGCAAACTGATGTGAAATAAGGAAAAGCACTGCAAATAACAGAATCGGATTCAGACAGGAACAAATACAGAGAAAGGAATAAAAAGCAACTGAGACTGAAGGAGATGGCATACTTTTTTTCTTCTTCTTCTTCTTCTTTCCATTAATTCTTTTAAACAGAAGAAATGAGTACAGTGAGTGGGTGAGGATGCACCAAAACCCAATACGGTATCCGTATTTGGTGGAAAATACAGAAAAAACTATGTTCTTTCTTTGCAAAACAGCATATGGTAGTTTACTTATAATATTTGTGTCGTAGAAATAGCAAGTTGACAAGTTACTTTATGTGATATCTCTGCAAAGGGAAAGACTTGAATGCAAGTAGAGAAGGAAATTTGTTCTTGTAGAAGGTAACTCTTGGTTTGTTTGTTTTTGAGGATATACTTTCACAAGTTGTGCTGTGCATTTCTGCCTAAATTAAGATTTCAGCCATAGTTCTTTTTAGGTGAAAGACTGTGGCTTTCCACAGACTTTAAAGAGCATTGACAACATCTGCAGCACAAATAGTTTAGGTTTCTTTAATATCTCTATTGTGACTTTAAAAGGTACAGTTTTTAAGTATTTTATGAAGAGTGCAGTGGTTATTCATGCTACATCCAAGTTTAAGACGATGCTTTCTGGACAAAAAAATATTGGGCAGAAACAAGGGTTTTGAATAACAAATTGCTTTTTAAATTTTATTGCCTGGCTTTGGGAAGTATGTGCATTTTTCCTTGTCTTTCTTAATTCCAGAAGATAGTGAATATAAGGTTCACTTGAAGAATTTTTTATGTCTAATATTACTTCAGAAATTCCTGTTAACCATGTAATAGTGAAGCTCTTGCTATCCAGCTTTTTTAAGAAACTCTGTATTATTGAAAAAGGAGTTGACCTCAACAGAAGACAATGTTCATGAAGCTGCTTCATTCTAAGCCTAAAACACTTGGCTTTTCGCATTGTTTGTTGCTGCCGAAGGAGGAGTGGTTTTGAGATGGGACAACATGTTTTACTAACCAACATTTGGGCGATCAGGTTAATATCTAGTGTCTGTTACTTTCAGTATGCACATTTGAACTGATGGTGCATAGAATCCATCAATAACGGAACTTAAGGCAACGCGTAATTTCAAAAGACAAGAAAATCTTATCAACATTAGTCCTTTTGATTCAGCACTTGAATATCAATGTAAAATGTTAGGCTGAATGACTTAGTGATTTGATGTTAAAAAGTATGTACCCTGCCTAAAGCATTAGATAGATCTTGGGAAAATCGTAATTATTGGAAATACATTTCTGTACAAATTATGCCAGTAGGAGGTATATATAGGTCAAAAACAGTGATACAGTGTAGGCTGGTTTAATTTCTGATTGGCATATTTGAAGGATGAAAGGATGAGGCTTAGGAAACCCTTCAAGTTATAAATATTGGTGAAATAAGAAATTGAACACAAATCATTTTGCCAAACTTATTAATGTGTCATGTGTAGGCCTAGTAAAAAGTTATTTATGTGCCAAAAATCACAAACTGATTTGTATGTACTCTGAATTTAATTTGTCGTTGTTGTTGTTAGGAAGCTACGCATTGGAAGAACATTATAAAACTTCCCTATTTTTGTGAGTAAACTTCAAGACCTTGCAAACTGGAAGAATCTTTGCCAAGCAGAGTTACCAGCAATTCCACAGCCAAAGAATTCCAAATTCCAAAAGAAAATGGGAGAGTGATGTCTTGAATGCTTCAGTGGTGTCAAAAGCGAAACGAGAATTTAGTTTCATACTAAAAGCTGTGGACATGGAGGGACTTGAGACCTGAAACAGGAGAAATACCTTTCTCCAACTGGAGAAATAGTTCATCTACTACTAAATCCCATGGAGAAACGGAATGTCAGAACTAAGAGGCAGCTGTGCGGTATTGAGGTTGATTGATTAATTTCCATACCACTAGCTTTTCTAGATGGGATTAGATCAAGTATTGAGGGAAGTCATTGCAGGGAGTGACTGGGGACCCGTGCTCATTCAGCTTGTTCTTTTGGGGCATTTTGGAACTGAGGTTAAGGAATACAGAAAGCCAGGAAATAATCTTGTTCCTTAACTATAATCTGGAATTATTTAGTGTGGGTTTATGTATTTGAAAACAAAAATGCATTCATGGTCTTGTATCCAGAAGCTTGTCTTGCTGAAATAAACTGGTGCAAGGGTGAGAGGAGCCTTGTAAGAGGGCCGTAAGGGCATGTTATGCTGCATAGATTCCAAAGAAAGCTGTCACTACTGCCTTCAATTTGGGATATATACCTCAAGACCTCCAAGAGGAAAAAGGAAAGGAGACAATGCTACTGAATAAGCTTCTAGAAGCTTATATGGGCACTGTGTCTCTTCTTACTGAGGTTCGGTCACGTGATCTACAGTAGCAGACTCATGTCACTGTCCTTTCTGCAAACAGTAGGCTGCTGAAAAGCCTTGTTTGGTGTTGACAGATAAAAGTATTATTGTAGAATTAAGTGGAATTTGATAAATGAAGAACAGCATACCAAATTTATTCTCCAACTGTCCTGTGATTTTTTTTTTTCCCTTTTCTTGTAGCATTTCCCATTTCTGAAGTTTGCTTAGCTATGCAGAAGTGTTGTCTAACACGTTTGGAGTGTGGTTTTGCTGTAACCTACTCTCTCTCCTTAAGGCACTCTCTTGAGATATAATTTGAATCTATATCAGTCACTTGTCTTTATAGAGTCTTTGTAACTGAGCACCTTTGAAGGTTCACTTCTGCTTTGAAAGCAAAAGTCTGTAGTCTTGATGCTTAATGTTGACGAGTTCTTCATCTGCTGTTCCATATTATTCTAGCTGAAAGATAAAGCAACAATATTTCTGTTGGCCTTATCCTTTAAGTAAATAGTAGCCAAGCCATTGAAGCTCCTACTATGAAGTGATTTTAAGCTATTACTACATTTTCCTAAATTATCACATCCCAAAACATGATCATCTTTTGAGTGAGAGTTTTGTTTTTAATGTTGCCAGAGTTGCCAGTAATAAATATACAACTCAGTTTTCTATGTTATTCTTTGATTGCACTAAGTTTAGGACTTGCATTTTTCATAATTGCAAAGGATTAATGCCAGCAACGGAATTTGACAAGTGCAAATGGGATACTTAACTTTTGGGAGGGGAAAAAAAGATCCAGGATTTTCTTCCTGGGATATAGCTTGGATATATCTTGACAAGTGAAGTCAAGATAGATTTCCTTTGGAAATCTATGGGCAGGTGGTGTTGAGTACCTAGCAATGAGACCATTTTTAACAACTTAGTAACACACTAATACATTGTAGCTTTGACTGCCTAAAGTGTGTGTCTTAAATGCTAGTATTTTTTACTAGTTTCTTCTCATTGGAGCTGTTTCCATTTAAGAAGGTAAAACCTATTTGATGCTGCTTGATCTATTTCAAAAGAAGGAAAACAGTGCATGTTTGATAAGAATACATAGCTGCAGGTGTTTGTTTATGTTTAGGATTTGTACAGAGATAACAACTTTCCATGTATTTTCATTCTGCTTTTGTGCAAAATAGAAAATGTGTAAGTCTGTCTTATCCCTTTGTAAATAAAAGGTTAGAACCCTTGCAAACAGTGAGTTTTTGCAATAGCTAGATAACTATAACTAGGGTAAAGCAGTAGGCTATAACTTGCACCACAACCTACTGTGATTGTGACTGAGTAAATAGTATCTGGAAAGATACGTGATGCCGACAATTTAGCATCAATCATCAGTGGAGATTTGCAAGGAAGTAAATCTCAGGTAAATTGTTTCCCCAGTGAGCTAATTCTCTAAAGCAAAATGACTTTGTCACAAATCCTCCCTTATTAAAGGTTCTTAGTAACATCATTTTTTTTCTGATTGTGAGGTGTATTTTTCAGTAGACCATAAAGAGCATGCAGGTATAGTGATATGCAGTTTGATGAGTGCAAGTACAAGGCATAAAACTTCCCAAAGTGCCTTTGCAGAAGGTGGCTGTGCAGCCAGGCATGGCACACACCACAGCTGTGACTCCCTGGAACTATTGGCATTGATGAGAATGTGGTAATTAAATTATTTTGTCCATTGTCTTTGTTAAGACTATGGAAGGATACAAGCCATAAAGTCAATGATAAATTACAAGCTTGACTGAAAGAATTATATTTTTATAGACAACTTGATTAGAAATTTATACAGAGGGTGAATTAAAACTTTAATTATGACCTGCAGGCCAGTGTATTAATTGATTGTTGCGGATAGCCACAAAGTTAGCTCTTGCATGACTTGTGCCCAGGAATCCTAAAAGAGTAGACAGTCTGATTGAAAGAAAGCTTGGGAAAAAGAGGAATCTTATATTTGTTTTAGCACAGATATTTAATTTCTAGAGGGAGAGTTGAGATATACCCTTTGTTGCACTGCTAGCATAAAGGACCACCAGAAATGTGTTAGTTCATACACATAAATGTGTTCCAGCTTCTGCACACACTGCTTCCTCAAAAGGAGGCTGGGAGTGTCTGCAGATTGTAAAGCAGTGATAACTGCATGAACTCATTCTGATGGTCCCGATTGCCAATGCAGTCGAGTGTATGAAATCTGTATTGGCAGGCCTTAGGCCAGATCAGGTATCATCCCTCACCCTAGAGCTATCACTAAAGTACCACAAAAGCTGTATCGTCTGTTGTAGCTAATTTGATAGAAAGGATCTAGTCTGTGTTTATTTTGTACAGCTCTGGCTTCTAGAACAATATATATGTAATACAGTCATCAGTGTAGCCAGAGTCCTGTACCGTATAGGCACTCTGGCCAGTCATGCCATCAGGATACAGCGTCTCAGTTTACAGCAGTTCATGGACTGTTAATCCAGTCACTCTGTCCTGCTAATCAAATCAGTCAGCTCCAGGAGCATGTGGCGGCAGGGTTACGTTCACTCCATGGCTAATGCGAGTGCAATGACATGGAGCAGCAGTGAATATGAACTCCAGGATTTATACAGTACAGAAGTGTAACGTTCTAATATACAGTATAAAGCATAACTTTTAAAGGATATTATTCAAACATAAACAATACAATACTATGCTTTTGGTGTTCTAAATGGACATATGTTAATAAGCTTTTCGTTTTTAAACGTACCTGCTGGTGCTAACTGCAGTGAGCAGTGCTCTGAGCTGGTGTTGAGTCACAGAATCTCAAGGGCTGGAAGGGACCTTGAAAGATCATACTGTTGGAAATCATGTATTTTCTAACACAGTGTGTGCACTGAAGATTTCAGTGTGCATTTTGCAGATCTTCAGGTGTGTTTCAACATCCTCATCAAGTTTGGTTTCGAATAACTGCGTTCCCAAAACTACCTTCTCCTTTTTCTTTACACAAACATAGCACTTGAACTGTTTTCATGTGTTGTATACTGTAGGGTATTGGTTGCACTTTTTAACATTGAATGCGTTTATTTTACTTAAAATGAGAAGTATTTGAATACTATTTATCATTGGCTTCTGCAAGATTTAAATAAAGAGAGGATATCGTCATTCATAAACATTGCTTATGGATGATCATTTACGTCGCATTTGTACACAGAACAGTTTCTAATTTAAGCAAGGGTGACCGTTCTCACGTAGCACATGTGTGTGCAAGACTTGCATTTATTCTAGCATCAGTCTCTGAATTGGGAAATATCTTCAGCAGTAATTTGGCTCAACTGGAGAAAATCAGTAGAGTGAAAGAGTCAGTGTGACCCCCACTACTATATAATCTGCTGTGCAGCACTTTTATTTTGGACTAGATTTAGTAGAGCCTCTCAGGATCAAATATCTTATGTACCCCTTTAGAGATTAAATCACAGTGGATAACACCATTGCATTGGTATCAATATTTAGAGTTTATGTTTCTCCATGAAGAATCCACATCACATATACAAAACCTGATCCTGGGAACAAAACAATTGCACAGTAAATGGGAATGGTGCAGAGGGGAGAAGGATTTGCTTCCAAATTGTGCTACTGCACTAAACCAAAAACACGCTGGGGAAAACAGCCTTCAGCCAGCAGAACAAGACCTTCTCCTATATTTTACTGGCAATAGGGGCCAGTAGTATGAAGTATGAGATTATATGCTGTTAACTTTAATTAATTTAACCTGACATGAATGTGAAGACAGGGAGGAACATCATGGGAATGGAAGATGGATTTATGGTAAACAAGGCAGCACTCGTTGAGTGATTACATGCCTACTTATATGGGAGTTTTCACTCATTTTGTTTTCTGCACCTCCCCTCAACAACTGTACCTTTAGTTTTAATCTCTTCAATTATTCAGATAAAGTGTGAACTTTTTATGTATATATATACACACACACACACAGAGATACACCGAGTATGCCTTACATTTAAGTGCAAATATGCCCAAACTATAATGCTTTAGACTGAGAACATGCTCTTGAATTTCATCCCTACTTTGATTGACCTGAATTAAAGATCCTTCATCACGGATTAAGATTGCATGTCCTTTTTCTGACCATAGTAGAACAAAGAGGTTACTGTACCTGTCCTGGCCATAGGTGTTTATTGTTCTCTGATGGAAGCCACAGTCCTTTTAGATGTGTCAGCAAATACCACACATGTGGCTGCTTTCCAAACCAGTTATTTCAGGATGCCTACATTAACTCAAGTATTCTTAATATCTAAACCAGGTCACTTTGACAGAGCTACATAAGGGAATAATTACCCACAAAATTGTGCTGACAGATGGGGCAGGAGCTGCTGTCTCTGAGAAAGGGACTAGGAGGAGCAGTTGCAGTGTTGTTGTTTTCACATGGTGCAGCTGTAGCCCAACAGCACTTGGGCCTGCAACTGTGTCTTGTTCTTTTCTGTTCTTTTAAAAAGTATAAATATAGTTTGATAATGAAAGCAATTAGAACCATTTTACTGCTTCTTCAGGGAGAGAAAGCAAACATGAAGAGATTCCCACCACATTAATGGAAAGACTGGAAGTTTACCATTTTACAGATTTTATTATGGCGTAAGGTATTGTAATTTTGACACTTCGTTGTTGAATTATACCTCTGAGCAGTGCATTGATTTTCCTGTCAGTTTTTCTGTGGGTTGATTTTTTTTTTGAGTATCATTGATCAGTACTTCATAGAGGAAAAGTGATAACTTGGCATGCGAAATTAAACTGGGAGATGTTATCTTTTGCCACCCAGATAGTTTGCCTGATAACATTCCCACACACTTCTTTTATCTTTCTTGTCTGTATAATTTTGCTTTTTGTTTTGATTCTTCCACAATACTTGAAAATTAACCATTAGCAGCAAGTCCTGGCAGTACAGAACCTTTTAATTACTAAAAATAAATATTACCCTGTGGCAGAAGGCATTGGACACTGTAGAAATAGTATTTGGTATGAACGAGTGCTTGCCAACATTTCTGGCATGGTCATGGCTAAGGATGTGGTCTAGCACTTACCCTGGTGCCTAGGGGCACTCGGACAGTTTTTCTCTCTGAATTAGCTGGGCATAACATCAGAAAAGCATCAGCTTAACTTTACGGTAACAATACAGGAGGGAGAAGCAATATTGCCTGTGTGGATGTTACCTGGCTGTTCCAACAGGTTTACCTTTACCTTAAAACCACTACACTGTGACTGATGTGGCAGGAAGTAGGAATATAGACTTTTCCCCACACACAGAGTCATGTTCTTTTTTTCATTTTAGTATTTGAATGTAAGTCGTTAGTATCTTCTAAAAATAAGACTTTGATATGTCTTGCATTATATTTCATGTCATGTCACCACTGCATATCAAAGTAGAAATGGTTGATTTGGGCAAGCTGTCTCTTTCTGCAGTGAAAGAAATACAAGTTTGTGGTCTCTGTTTTTGCCACAAAATCAAGTTTAAATATGCCACTAGTTCAGGATGAGTATTTCTATTTCTGTTCTGTACTCAATTCCTGTTTCCTCTTCCCAAATTTGGATGAGAAACACGTATGTAGCTGTTATTACCAGCAAAAGTATTGAAGCACAATATTCCTGAGCAGTTTTTCAAGTGGTCCTGGGTGAGTTAGACTAATCAAGATGAGGCAATCCAAAAAATCTCTCACTAAAGCTCTGAAGCTACATGATAAATTGTGTATCACAAGTTAGTTGCTGGATATTTTGTGTTGTAAATAAAATAGACATAAGATGTCTTTAAGAAGAATTAAAGGATTAGGAAAAAAGACTCCTTTTAATTGAAAATAGCTTTGTTGCAGACTTAGACAAAACAGACAAATCTAATGTTTTTCTTCATGCATTTCTGTTTGCTCTATAAATCATTGGGTTGGGAATGGATTTTTTTTGTACCTCGTGTTCTAGAGTTCATCTGTTATCTCTTCAAGGTGTCTGGTTTTTCAGATGAGAAGGATGGCTTCCTACTTGCAAAGGGCATGTCCTTGATGGGTGGCCTTTCAGTACTGAAGACATTAGTAGAACTTTGTGCCCAGTAATCAATGCCAGCTGTTACAAAGATTTCCCACTAGAAAAGAATACCTTTCTAGAAGTAGAGACCTTTCTCTGAGAAAAACCTCTGTTTGTGGTTTTAAAATCTATTTTAGAAGGGAGAGAGAGGGTAAGCAAGACTTACAAGGAGTAGCTGTGGTTTTGACACTACATCAAGTTTTTGCTTAATGAGTTTTATTTTATTTTTTAAATGTATTGTTTCTGGCTTAATACTCTTTTTACTCGTTTTTTGTATTAAAAATCGTGAAGGCACATGTCTCCATAATGACTTTCTTATTTGGGGTAGTATTTTTTGTTAAGATATTCTTAAAAACAGTTTCATGGGTGTCCTGGGTTTGGCCAGGATAGAGTTAACTGTCCCCAGCTTCCGTTGGGGGGCGTGGCCAGGCCGTTCAATCCCATGTGACGTCATACTCGGGATAGAAGGGCAGCAGCTGGGCTGGAGCAGTGCTGTGGCCAGTACACTGCTACGGCCAGTGCGGGAGCTGGAGTTCTGCCGTCCTTCTGAGCACGGTGAGCAGTTACATTGGGCATTGCTCCTTTTTTCTTTGTCCTTTGGCCATCACTGTAACTGCCTGCTCATTGTGGGGTTCTATTGAACTGTCCTTATCTCAACCCAGAAAGTTCTACAACTCTCTCTTGATTCTCCTCCCCATCCTGCTGAGTTGGGGAGAAGTGAGTAACGGGGTGGTTTGGTTATTGTTCAGTTAGGGCTAAACCACCACAATGGGAGAACAATAGTTTCATTTTTCTAGCTGCATGGGTTTTCTGAATCCAGTAACTTTACTAAAAAGTGAAATGACCAGAATAAAACTAGTTTCAATGTATTTCAACATTTTTCAATACAAATTACTCAAATATCATTTTTCATTACACTCTTTGAAATGTATTGAATTGTACAACTGTGAGTACCAAGGTAAAGGTGGAGCTAGCTGGTATTTGGTTTTTATTCTTGTGTCGTTGATTTGGTTGGGTTTTTTTAAGACCTATGCAAACTGAGCTGTGTAATATGCTAATGACAGGACAGCATAGTACAACACCAGCAGGGAATCATATGAAGTTGTAAGTTTTGCACTTACATTGCTGCTGAGATTATAATAATAGTAATCATTTAACTTCAGTGTTGAAAACTGAGCAGTTCATTATTACAACATGTCACATATAAAACTAAGATGCACTCTTGAAAGAATCTGTTTTCAACAGTCATAAGATTTAGTAAGGAGTCATTTACTGTATATGTATACCATCTATACCTATACTTTCCTTCCATCCTTCCAAACTGTTCTGTAGATGTTCCATTTAGCTAATGCAACTCCAGTAAGTGTTACTGATCTTCAGAGGTTCTCCTAGGTACATGTGATCTAAGCTTACATGTGTGGTCTTTGTTTATGAGAGTCTAGGAGTTAAATTAATAAGTTACATTCTCACACTACCACCACCACCACCTGCCTTTTTTTGGTTTAATAGCCAAAGTGAAAGTAGAGATGAGGAAGAAAGCTGTTTTGGTCCCATAACACAAATGAAGTGGGCTGGAGGATTTACCAGAAGGATCAGCTTGGGTAGGAAAAAAACTAAATAAAAAGGGGAAATCCTGAGACTAACCTTGCTCTTAGATCTCTTTTTCTGTAAAAGAATCCTCTTTTTGCAGGACTAGCATAACTGGCATGAGTTTTGGTACAAAGGCATGAGCCTCTGATGCTGCAGCTGCTGCTGTCTGCCATGTCTGCTTTACCTCAGAGCCTGAATTCCTCTATCTAGCCTGTGGGTCTCACGTGCAGTTGTAGCCTGTGCATGCTTAATACTTGTGTGACATAAATATCATGTCTATTTGTAGATAAGTGAGGCATGGTAATTTGTTTAAATATGTGTATCAAAGACTCTGTCCAAACAAGTTCTCTGTTTCCATGAGAACCTCTAAAAAAAATCTTCTGTATTTGACCCAATTTGTGAGCTGTACCATGTTGTTGCTGGTAGCTAAAGGGTAAAGGTTCAATGAAAGTAAGCATATGCCTTATGCTAGGTGAGCAAATTATTCAAACAATATCAAACTGGTAAGTTTTCTAAGGTAAACACATTGTGTTCATGTAGTATACTTAAATGTGATCTCTGTATTCAGAGGGAAATCTTATGCATGTTGAAGTTGGTGTCAAAACTTTGCTGGGACCAGTGCTGGTTGTCAACAGTAATGTGTTATATTCAGATTGTTATGCATGCAAAATACTTACTGAAGCACAGTTTTGGTATGTTAGAACATCTTTTATGAGGTGGAAATAACTATCTGAAGTTTAAAGAGAGGACTTTCCAATCAGCAGTGAAAGACTGTAAGCTACAGACCTACAATACAGAATTAGAGAACCACAAGAGTATTTTTAAACCTGTTTACACTTAACAAATTACTTGCATGCATGTTGCTCTCTTGAGTTGTATATGTACCCATGTCTAATGTTTCATTTCCCTTTTTAACAGGTAGAGAGAATTGTTGACAAGAGGAAAAACAAGAAGGGAAAAACAGAGTATTTGGTGCGATGGAAAGGATACGACAGTGAAGACGATACTTGGGAGCCAGAACAGCACCTTGTTAATTGTGAGGAATATATACATGAATTTAACAGACGCCACAATGAAAAGCAAAAAGAAACCACATTAACCAGGACAAACAGGACCTCTCCAAATAACGCTAGAAAACAAATTTCTAGATCTACCAATAGTTCTTTTTCAAAGACATCTACTAAATCTTTAGTTATGAGTAAAGACCATGAGTCAAAAAATAATCAACTCTTTTCTGCCACCCAGAAGTTCCGGAAAAACAATTCACCATCTCTTTCTGGAAGGAAAAATATGGACCTTGCAAAATCTGGTATTAAAATCCTAGTGCCCAAAAGTCCAATTAAGAGCCGGACGACAGTTGACGGCTTCCAGAACGAAAGCCCGGATAAAATGGACCATATAGAGCAGGATCAAGAAGACTCTGTAGCACCAGAAGTAGCAGCAGAAAAACCCGTGGGAGCTTTATTAGGACCTGGTGCAGAGCGTGCTAGGATGGGGAGCCGACCAAGGATACATCCATTAGTGCCACAATTACCAGTGCCAGTAACAGCCACAATTGCATCAGCATTAACAATAAACGGAAAAGGTAAGTGTATGAGTCAGTAATTTTTCTGTGAATTTTTCATTTGAGTGGGTTTTTTTTGCATTCAGATGCAAACAAATTACCCACTCTGTTTCAGCCATGTTAAATCAAGTCTGGAGAACTTCACAACTTTGTTTTGCATAACTATATGACTACAAAACCGTTTCGAATTTTGCCAGTTTTATCTTTCCTCCCAGAGATTCATTGGTATTTGTATTTTCAGAATCACCTTAGGATACGTTTATGTTTGCCTTGACATTGTGTGGTATGCATACTCAGTGTACCATTTGCTGAGATTACATCATGGCTTAAGTTTATTTAAATAGATGAAATTTGACATGAATATCAGAAACATGTATTTTGGGAATAGGTGAACAATGAGAGCAGAGACTCTTCAAAACAGTTTATACATTTATCGTGTTATAAATATTGCATGGGGAAAAAAAAAAGGGAGAATGATGTTGCCTAAAAGAAATGAATAAATTTTCAGTGAAACTTTGAGCCAGTTATGCAGATAAATATGCTTTCTTTGTGCATTGAATTCTGGTTTTATTATATTTTATCAATATTTTGTTGTTTATATCTCATTTGATATTGAGAGTTTCTTTGGGTTTGATGTCTGACTTGTTGATGTCTCAGTAGATGACAGTTGATTCAACTTGAACTGTAAAATTTGTGATACCAAAGCAAACCAAACTGCTTTTGTGAGAAGAAGCTGTTTGTTCTCCCCATCTTCAACACCATCTCCCTCAGCAGAGAAGCTGGCTGCCCATGGCTTGGATGTATTCTTTGTTGGGTGGAAAAATGTCTGGATGGCCAGGCCAAGAGAGTTGTAGTGAACGGAGTTGAATCCAGTTGGCAGCCAGTCACCAGTGGTGTTCTCCAGGGCTCAGTGTTGGGGCCTGTTCTATTTAACATCTTTATCAATGACCTGGATGAGCAAATCAAGTGCACCCTCAGTAAGTTTGCAGAGGACATCATGCTGAGTGGGAGTGTACATCTACCTGGGGGCAGGAAGGCTCTTCAGAGGGACCTGGACAGGCTGGACCAATGGGCCAAGGCCAATTGTAGGAGGACTAACAAGCCCAAGTGCCAGGTCTTGCACTTGGGCCACAACAACCTCATGCAACACTACATGCTTGGGCAGAGTGGCTGGAAAGTTGGTTGCCCAGGGTAAATGAGACCTGGGAGAGTTAATCGACAGTCGTCTGAATATGAATCAGGAGAGTAGCCAGGTAGCCAAGAAGGCCAATAGCATCCTGGCTTGTATCAGAAACTATGTGGCCAGCAAGACCAAGGAGGTCCCCTTGTACTCAGTCCTGGTGAGTGCATCTTGAGTGCTGTGTTCATTGTTGGGCCCCTCACTATAAGGACATTGTGAGTTGCTGGGGCTTGTCCAGAGATGGGCAATGAAGCTGGTATTAAGGGTCAGGAGAACAAGTCTGATGAGGAGCAGCTGAGGGAGATGAGGTTGTTTATCCTGGAGAAAAGGAGGCTGAGGAGAGAGGTGATCACTCTCTACAGCTACCTGACAGGAGGTTGTAGCAAGATGGGGATCTGTCTCTTCTCCCAACTACTGAATGATAGGACAAGAGAAAATGGCCTCAAGTTGTGCCAGAGGAGGTTTAGGTTCCTAATTTTGGAAGAATTTTTTCACTGAGAGTGTTGTTAGATACTGGTACAGGCTGCCCAGGGACGGAGTGGAGTCTCCATTCGTGGAGATATTGCAAAGCCATGTAGATGAGGTGCTGCGGGGTGTGGTTTAGTGATGGACTTGGCAGTGTGAGGTGAGTGGTTGGACTTGATGATCTTAAAAGTATTTTCCAACCAAAATGATTTTATGATAACCCAGCTGAGATCCTCATTTAAGATTTCATGGTCCTCATTCTTGTGCCCCGAACTGGTGTTCTTCCCTGACAGACCTACATGGTTTTGCAGTCACAGCAGTTCTTGTAAGCATGGTTTTGAAGCTAAATTTTCAAGCGTAATACTATGTGCTCAAATACAATGCAGTGCATAAAATCTGTAGGTATGCTATTGATTGCAGCTTGCTGGAATAAAAATTGCTTGAAAACCAAGGATGGAGTCTGCCATATACCTAGAGATAAACTCTAGGCAAAAAAATATGTTTTAAGACTTTGGGAGAGTTTGTGTTGGGCACCTCACTGTTGCTTGCATTCAGAGTTTTGGAAAAGGAAACATCTGCAGCAGGAGAGGTTGAAAAGCAGCGGACAAGGGAGGAATGTGCCCCTGGAGCTGTGGTGTCAGGTCATGGACCAACCATTTTGCAGCAGATGAACTAGGTAACCATGGTAATGCACGCAAGGATGCCAGGAATATCTCTTCCTTTGCACAGGCTAAAGAAGGAATGTAAATCTTAGAGGATGTAAACAAAGCTGGAGGGGAAAATGCAAGAGATGCCAGTATGTGATTTCTCTGAGTAGGTGAGGTAGAGGAGTGTGTTTGCACATGTGATGGTTTTGCGATAATTAATATGCCTTTTGGAGTTTGATGCTGTTGCCAGTGAAGTGATTGATAAGCACTGCCTTCA
Source organism: Urocolius indicus (assembly GCA_013401255.1). Lineage (NCBI taxonomy): Eukaryota > Metazoa > Chordata > Aves > Coliiformes > Coliidae > Urocolius > Urocolius indicus. The sequence goes on along the minus strand of WBNH01007687.1, from coordinate 180,841 downwards.
GTGTCTTAGTTTTTTGTCTTGTGCTGTTCAGAAAAAAAAAATTGCGACAAAAGGACCTTCTTAGGCAGATCAGTAACCAAAATTTTAAAATCACTCCCACCAACATTTCACTCTAACAGTGGTACAGTGAGGGCTTGGTTACAGGGCATCAAGTGGAAAGACTTGGAGTGGAGTGGTAGTGACACAGAGTATTAGCTGAGATGCATTTATACGGTTCACTGAGATGCTACGATTCTCTCAACTTCCACCACCTCCTTCAGCTCTTCAGGCATTTGTTTGGGCAACTAACATTGCAAGCTATTGACTAACCCTCGGGCAATACGAGTTTTTTCTCACACATTTTCACAAGATCTTAAGGTGTATATTAGAAAACCGAGAGCCAAGGAGACAGTCACATTATGTGGTTGCCCAAAAATGCACAGTATGTTTCCACTTTCTATCTGCTACTAAAGGAATATTAGTGCATTAACTGAGAGTTTCCCTCTCTGTTCTGATACACTGCTGCCAGTCCTCAAGCTGAGCTGTGCAGTCTACTGGAAAACTAAATACTCAAATTTATTAAGGCTTTGCAGGAAGTTATGCTCATCTGCTGTGAGACTTTTGAGGTCAACATCCAAATTGTGCAGTAGTTCTCTGATTATAAAATTTGGAAACCAAGTTGCAAAAGAAAAATACTTTGCATTTGTGTCCAATATCAGTGTCTTTTCCTAGTTTTTTAAGATTTCTTGGACAAATATTTTTCTCATGGAAGCCTAGGTTCCAACTCAACCATTCTGCATGGCCAGAGTGGACCTTCACTTAAAGAGATGCCAAGACAGGCAACCCTGCCTCCTAGAGCTAGCCTGGCACTGGAGCTTCCTGAGCTGACATATTCTTTGTCTCTCCATTAAAGCTGCGCTCTTCTGCTTGCAGTTTTTATTTTTAACTTCACACTGCTGTTCATTAAGAATGTGACAAATCAATGCTTCCTTCCCTCCCCTGCATGGAGGGGGAGGAGGTTCAGGATACCATTTCTTTCCTTACTCAGGACATTCCTTCTCTCTTAAATGGACACCACCTCATCGCATTTTCAACACCACCTTAGGAGTCATACATCATGAGAGGTACTCATTGCATAGGAACGCCATCAAATTTGTACCTTCATCTTTATATGCACCAGTTCTGACATATTAATAATACAGATGATAGATTTGGCATTTGGAACACTCTTTCCAAACTTCCCACCTCCTCCACATACACCTTCTGTTAATTTTAAGAGTTCTTACTTCCACATGGAGGTTGCTGTCAGGAAGACAAAAGCATATTTTGGTAAATAACTAGTGCTACTTTAGGACTTTTTAAACAAAATATTATTCTTGGGAAAAAACAGCCAAAACAGAAAGCATTAATTGGAAAGCATAGTTTTGAAAGTTTCTAGAAAAACATATTAGACTTTAAAAAAAAAAGACAACTTTTTAACTCAAAACTGTTTTAGATTTGAGGTTTTTAAAGAAATATTGGAAAAGGCATTTACATTTTTAATATGAAAATAGTGTTATAATTTTGAAGTTATTGTTACGACTGGTTTTGAATTATATGACTCGTGTTGGTTTTTCAGTTCTAGTTCAAGATGGTGAAACTTTTCAGCATTTAGTCTGTTCTTTGTTTTCCCCAGCTTTGATTTTTTTTTTTTTTTTTAATTTCATTTATAAAGAAAGTACACACCAGGAAAAAAAATATGCATAGTAAAATCCCTTGACTGCAATTACTAGCAAATACTAGTATTATAGCATCTAGTGCTGCTTTTCATGAGACAAATTGCCGTGATTCAGTTCTTTTTCCAAAGTTCTTACAGTCTCAGAAAAGGCAGCCAGCAAACATTTATGCAAATATGCAGGGGTACAAGGGGAATAAAACAACAGTGATGTTTTGCTCTGGGAGTTGGTGGTTTCAGCACACAAAAATCTAGCCACTCTCCAAAGCATATTTTTTTAACAAAGAAAACTATTGTATTAAATGTTCATATTTTTAGATATTTTATTTAAGACCAAGTCTTAGTCTTAAAAGAGAGTTGATGGAGTAATATACTAGATACAAATCTTAAGAAGGATGATATATGGAAGAAGTAGGAACGGGTCCTTTTTTTGAAGAATGTGGTGATTATCATCTGTTACTAAAAGTTCACAGAATCTCAAGGATTGGAAGGGACCTCGAAAGATCATCTAGTCCAACCCCCCTGCCAGAGCAGGACCACCTAGAGTAGGTCACACACAAACTTGTCCAAGTGGGTTTTGAATGTCCTCAGAGAAGGAGACTCCATGACTCACCTGGGCAGCCTATTTCAGTGCTCTTGTCACCCTCACAGTGAAGTTTTTCCTTATATTTCTTTGGAACCTTCTATAACTAGCTGTGTATGCCTTCCAGCAGATGTATGGGTAGTTAAAATCCCCTATAAGAACCAGGGCCTGTGATTTTTGAGGCTGCTCCTAGCTGCATGTAAAAGGCCACATCAATTTCACCAGCCTGATCAGGTGGCCTGTAATAGACACCCACAACGGTGTCACATATGCTAGCCTGACCCTTAATTCTAGCCCATAAACTCTCAACTTGCCCCTCACCTGGGCAGAATTCAGTATATCCAATTGCTCTCTCACATAAAGAGCAACTGCACACCTTGCCGTGCTGCCCTGTCTTTCCTAAAAAGCACATAGCCATCCATGACCACGTTCCAGTCATGTGAGCTGTCCCACCATGTCTGTGTGATTGCCACGAGATCACAGTCCCTTGCCCCATGCATTGGTGTACAGGCATTTCAAGACAGAAGCTGATCTGGCTTGCGACTCTTAGGCCCAACTGTAGTGGGCCTGGTTTTATCCCCTTCCCACTTCAAAATTAGTTTAAATTCCTTTCTGTGAGCCTCACTAACTCCTTTGTAATGATCCTTCTTCGCCTTTGAGACAGATGAATTCCACCCTTTACCAAACCTGGCGTTCTGAAAATTTCACCATGGTCAAAAAAACCCCAAAGTTGTGTTTGTGGCACCAGCCTCTGAGCCACCTGTTAATCAGATGGGTTTTCCTTATTTGTTCAGTATTCCTCCCTGCCATTAGAGAGATGGAGTAGAACAGTAATAGAAGTGATCTTGAAATGGATCAATGAAACAGGAAACATTACCATCAAAGAAATGAAATGTTGTGGAAAGGATGTAATGGCACCTAGAAGGCAAGTTACTTAAAATTAGGCAAGACAAAATGTGGCCTCATGTCTAACAACAGGTTCTAATACCTTAAAATCTCTTGAAAGCTTCCTTCATAAAAATAGAATTTAAAAATAGCTTTGAAGTTTTATTGCAAATGTTTTAGGCATAGTACGCTCCTAATATCCAAGGAAGCTCTATTTAGTAGCGTAAACAAGAAGTGAAACTGTAAAGAGAGTCTAATGTGTCACACAAAGCTAGAAAGTTGTCTTGCATTTTTAGAGGAGACTAAAAGATTGAATTGTTTGTTCAGTTCTGCAAAATTTGACCGTAAACCAGATGAATATCATTGCTTGGAAAATTCTAATAAGTTTTTGTTCTGGGTCACCCTATAGTTGCTACAGCTTTTATTCAGCTAATAATGTCTAACATGTGGATGTAATTGAGAATAAATGTCACAAAAAAAGGAGACTTTTAGGCAGAAAGGCATGCAAAGCTCGGTGTAAAATGAGCAAGAAAAGCACAACTAGCTGCATATGTTGTGATAATTAGAATAAGGCAGACAGGTGGCTGGTGTACAGGAAGAGAAGAAATACAAGAAGTGCAGAGTATTACATCACTTGTTAGGCAGACAAGCACCACCAGTGTGCACAGTGCCATTAGCATCTGCCTCCTTGCACGTGTTAGTCCAGATGAATAACTTGCAGGAGCAGCAGGCTGCCTGACAATACAAAGATGATTGCAGTATATCACCCTACAAGGAACAAGAGTGTCTGCTGATTTTTCAGTTGGATAATACTGTTTTTTTCATCTCAGATCACTGGTATTAGCACCAAAATAAAATCTAGGCATCAGGAAAAAAAAAAAAAAAAAGACCAAACTTAAAGTTCTGTTTGTTACCTTTTCTTTCCCTTATTCAAAGCAGTTTATGGGATTAAAAAACACAGATTTGGAAAACCAAAAATCCACTCCAGTGTCCAAAGAAAATAGTATTTGTTGTTTGGTTAAGTGTCTGGCAGCTTCAGTCTCAACATGAACCAAGCAAGTGAACTAGAACTAAGTTCTCAGTACAGCACCAAGCTGAGCTGAAAGTAGTTCAGCTGTTTTGTGTTCCTTTAGTGTGAGGGGAGCTCACCTAGTTCCCTCCTAAATTCTCCCGGTTGTTTTCTTCCCTCTCTCTGTATGTGGCGGTGTGTTGGAATTTATATGAGGAACAGTCCATTGTCACTGGAACAATTCACTAGGCCACCCTCAAGAGTCTCATAGAAAGAGCATAGTAGTTGACAGAGGTGTGTTGGGTATGAACCATGTTTCATTGTCCAGGTGGTCCACAAGCCATGCATATAAATAACCATCTCAAAAAGCAAAATTAAGAGGAGAGTTAAAGAAGTTCATTTCTCTCTGAATTTGAGTGAACAGTACAACTGAAGGAAAGTTGGAGTGATGTGTTGCAGATTTTTAAATTTCTTTTTAGCATCCTGGAAGGATAGAAACAGCTTTGAGCCCTCCTTTTGTTTGTTTTTGTTTTGATTAAGTAGTAAAATCTGATTCCCACAAAAAACCCATACCCTAAGACAGAAACTTCCTTTTTAGAGTGTTTGCACTTGGATGCTGGCTTAATCTCTGCCGAGTCATCTAAAGAGAAACCAAGTATTTCATTTGTGCAAACAAAAGCCTATGAAATGGGTTAAAGTCCTTTGTAAAGCCTGCGTAATTTCTGAAATTACTGGTTAAACTTCTTTGTCAAATGCAACAGTGTGTGGTTTTCAATCTTCTCTTGTGAATGTATTTAACAAATCAGTAATAGTAAAGAGTAAACCAATTTTCATTTAATGAACTTTAAACCATTGTTTGTTTGTTTGTTTTCTTCAGAAGCTACATTTCACTCAGATTTTATTCCATAAGGGTTCCCTTAGGTACAGTATTGTAACATTTTCACGTAGGAAAAAATTGTCCATCTTGTATTACTAAGTCATTTTCAAGTTCTTATTCTTCACTAAAATAATATTCTGAAGTGTTTCTGGTTTCTTATTTGTCTTTATTTTCTGGCTTAATATAAATGCAAAAGTGTTAAGTAATATGGTAGACTGGATGGCCCGTAATGTGTCAAAAAATCCTCCTTTATCCCATACTATTCTGGTTCCAATTTCCTTCACTTTCCACTGGCTTGTGCAGCTTCTGGTATGGATTATTGTGACTTTACATCATGTACAGGATTGAGGAACTTCTTGTGAAAATTTCTCATCTTCAGGGCCATATTGACTTATGTCAATAGATGATCATAACAATGAAACAGGGTTTAAGTGCAGGTTTTGCTTGAGTTTCAAGGCTACTTTTCTGAGAACTTAAAGCATACGTGATTGATTTCTTCCTTTTTTTCTGCCTTCTGCCATCTTCCACTGCTTAGAAAAGAGATGACTATACTGGATGCTGTGTTGGTGTTTTGAAACAGCTAAGCTAGTATAAAAGGCAGCTATTTTGAAAAAAGTAATCCCATTCCTTTCCCTCGCTTCCCCAAACCTAGGTTATAATATAACCTAACCAAGTGCTCCTGTAAGAGCAGGCTTATTTTTATCAGACTTCAGGAAGTGAAAATGAGGGAGAGGATATGTCCTTGAGGAGGGAGACAGAGACATGCTTTTTCCTTGTTTTATTTCTTTACCTGAAAAACCTTTAATGGAAAGTCTGGATAAAATTTGTTTGATTGTTTTTTTGGGGTTTTTTTTAAGTGGTGAAGGGCAGAGAAAAGTCTCAAGAAATACTCAGTTTGGACATAAAATCCTCAACCTAAGTTAATACAAAAACTCCTGTTATTTCCCCTGAAATTTGTGTTACACCTGCAAGCTCACTGGTAAACATAAAACCCTTGACTGTGCAGTTCTTCTGACGTTGCATCATCTTACACAGACTGAGGATCTGGGCTCTAAATCTCTCTCGACTAATCAGATAGGGTTAATAAAGGCCAGCCATTATGTCCTCTTACAGTGCTTGTACCTAACATTACTCAAAAGTGATCTCTGCTTTATCATCATTTGTCCTACCTGCTGTATCAAAACTTTGGAAAGATGAAGCAAAGGCTCTGTTTACAACCTTCTTTGCATATGTCTAAGCAGAGAAAATGTGTTGAAGATCAGACTGAATCATAGAACAAAAGTATTGAGCTAGATTTATTTTTTTTCTTCCACCGTTGTCAAATTGTAGAACTTCAGCTTTTGATAACCCAACAGAAACACGAAGCACAGTCAGAAATGCTTATGCGGTGCCTTTTGCAGTTACGCTTGGCAGAGTCAACAGCAACTTTTTTTTATCTCTTACTGTTTCAATTTTTTTAAAAGCTGCATCTCTTATCTCCATTAAGACTGTGAAGTGGATGAAACACGTGTTTGCTAAGGAAATCTTAATAGATTGACATAAAAGTATGAAATAGCCAGATCCTGTATTGCTCTGGAGTAACTGTACTTCCTACCCAGCCAGAGAAGTTGTGGTACTGAGACTTACACAATCATGACGCAAAAACTGCTGCTGTGAATTATTGATAATAATACAGCAAAGTACTATTATTTTATTTACAAGAAAATAAATACAGAATCTGTGTGTTTGTGATACTGTGTGCATTTTTCAAAGAAAAAAAGTGGAAATTATCTGCCATACACACCGTTTATAAGTATTTAAGAACCTGCACTAAAATGCATTAGGCAACAGATTATGAGTTGTTTTATAATTATCAATTAATTCCGCTGTAGAAATTGTTTTCTCAACTTTGCAATTTTAACATGCATTAAAAATCATTTGGGTTTTATTGAGCATCTTTACTTTAAAATGCTTTAAAGTTTATTATGTGTTGGATGCCTTTAATAAACAAGGGCAAATCATAGACACTAGTGCTTTGAACTAGAATATCTGAACACATCTGAAAACTGAGTTCTAATTTTTAATGTGGAAGGAGGAAAGAGAGCATCTTACTATTTATTGTATTGAGTTCTTTGAACATATCAGTAAAACGTGGATAAAGAGATACAGATTGTCATTTATTTTCTTTGAAAATATTCCTTGAAAGAGGCAACTAAAGAAAGTAGGTGGTTGTGCTTCAAAAGGCTGCTAAGAAACTCATGGGGAAGATGGGAAACAGAAGGCTTAGTGGTTCATTGTAGTTGTGTTAAAAGGTTATAAATGGGGTGTCATAAGATTCTGTAATAGGATCTGTGCTTATTTATGTTTATTAGTGATCTGTAACAAAAATTGCAATGAGCAGCAAAGGTACAAAACTGAACACTTATTTAATCCTTACAGTGCAAGAAAAGAGAAACTTCAGAGGAATGTATCTGAAGTGGAAAGCTAAGCAAAACGATGAACAGCAGGAAGGTAACTGCAACTGATCATTTTCCTTGCTGACTCCTAAACAGTTTTTAGCCTGGGATCCAGATAGGAATACCAAGAAGACTTGGCCTAATAACAGGCTAATGAAGCTCTCAAGGTTTCTCTGTTTGTCACACACATTTGTCATTACTCTTCATTGTATAATGAACCTGTAAATAATATGTATTGGCTGGCATGGTGTCTTCCACGTGTTAGCACTGCTGACCCCTGGGTTTTAACTTAGATTGCTATATCAGTTTTAAGACAGGATAGAGTGAGAGAGAGTAGAGGAAGTTTTGGCTGGCTGCCTTCTCTCACATAGAGCTGGTGTGAGGTGTCCATGTGGACTTTCAATGTATACACAGTTGTAGATTCTTGGCCAAGTCTTTGATTAAAGCTGATATAACAGGAACAAAGAAGACATGAAATAATAGTTAAAACAAACCTTTGTGTATCTAAAGGGAATACAGACAAGAAATTCATATTTTAGAGAAGAAATAAGTTGTAAACACAATGAACTCTAATGACTGATGTAGTTAGAAATTTCTGTTCTGGAATTGAATGTATAGAACAAAGGGACACCTATAGAAATCAAAGGGTGATGAATTCAAACCAGAAAGCTAATAGCTTTTAATATAGCTTCCATTTAGTCCTGAGAACTCTTTGCTAAAACCTTTTTGAGTCCAAGAGATAAGGAAGTAATATTAATTTAAAAGATTTGCAGGCATTTATAGTTATAGTGGGAACAAACTGTATTTATAGGAATGGTATAATTTTACAAAGAATCACAGAATCTCAAGGTCTGGAAGGGACCTCGAAAGATCATCTGGTCCAACCTCCTTGCCAGAGCAGAACAACCGAGACTAGGTCACACAGGAACGCATCTAGGTGAGCTTTGAATGTCTCCAGAGAAGGAGACATTCCCATCTGGGCAGCTTGTTCCAGTGCTCCCTCATCCTTACAGTGAAGAAGGATTTCCTTGTTTGGAACATCTTATGTTCCAGCTTGTACCTGCTGCCCCTTGTCCTGTCATTAGCCATCACTGAGAACAGCCTGGCTCCATCCTCCTGACACCCACTCTTTACATGTTTGTAAACATTAATGAGATCACCCCCAGCCTTCTCTTCTCCAAGCTGAAGAGCCCCAGCTCCCTCAGCCTTTTATCAGAAGGGAGATGCTCCACTTCCTTCATCATCTTGGTGGCCCTACACTGAACTCTCTCCAGCAGCTCCCTGTCCTTCTTGAACTGAGGAGCCCAGAACTGGACACAATATTCCAGATGCAGTCTCACCAGGGCAGAGGAGAGGGAGAGGAGAACCTCTCTTGACCTACTGCCCACAGGCCCTCTAATACACCCCAGGGTGCCATTGACCTTCTTGGCCACAAGGACACGTTGCTGGCTCACGCTCATCCTGCTGTGCACCAGGACCCCCAGGTCCCTTTCCGCTACACTACTCTCTAAGGGTTCATTCTCCAACCTCTACTGGTACATGGGGTGATTCTTTCCCAGATGCCAAACTCTGCACTTGACCTTGTTGAATTTCATTAGATTTCTCTCTGCCCAACTCTTCAGTGTGTCCAGCTCTCATTGAATGGCAGCACAGCCTTCTGGTGTGTCAGCCACTCCCTCCAGTTAAGTATTGTCTGTAAACTTGCTGACAGTGCCCTCTGTTCCCTTCAGGGATTTTTATATCTCTTTCTGCATTATTAGCTATCTTTATTTATGAAATAATTCACTGAACTGTTATTTATTACTTTTCTACTTTGCAGATGTTCAGAGGTTCTAATCATTCCCCTATTAGGATAAATGTTGGAAAAGCAGTAAGAAGGTGGAGCTCTGATCTGATTCCTGTGGGGGTCTTTATTCTGAAGTACCTTTCTCTACTCTAGATCTTTGTTTAACATCCTTTAAAAAATGCTTAGAGAACTGTATAAAACAATCATTAAACAAAAAAAAACACACAAAAAAAACCCCAACCCTACGATATTTAGAGACTTTAATTAAAGAATAATTATTTTAATTCATCCTTCTTTGTTCTGGGATAGTCAGCTCCAAAACCCCTTCAGCATATACAGATTTGTTATGTTGTACTCTCCCTTCATCCCATTGTTTTCTGGACAGTTTTCAAATTCAGTGGTCACTTTTGACAAATACAGGAATGAGATGAAACCAACTGTAAATGCAAAGCTAATTCTTAATTTACCCATCATAATGTTTTATTGACATGGATATTTTTAAAAGACTTTTCAGCATGACGAAAGAATATCCTGCTGGGGCTTCTCTTACAATTGGTGTCTGTGTGAAGATTGGTTTGTGGCAGTGTAGGGCAATGCCCTTTCATGAAGGAACTCAGAGGTGTTTTTCTTTTTCTTATATTAGTAGAAGCAATAAGACTTAATGTAGTAATAATGGGTATTTCAAACAATTTACTATGTGTTTTATAATTTTCTGTCTTATTGTCTGAATACAAAATATGATGGATTATTTTGTGTTCTTTAGAGAATCAGCTACTTTTATTCTCTGTGTATGTGTAGGCAATTGGCTTGAAAACCTGGTTTAAACATTTCAAAGTTTGTACAAAACACAGGTTTCATCTTTAATTGCTATTATCGAAAGTTAATGAGGCTGTTTGTTTTTTGCTTTGCACGTGGACAACACTTTTTCTTCTGTTAGCTTTATAGGGTGCTGTATAGTTAAGTTGAAGGCATGTTTTTGGAAATGACCTTTCTGAGAACAAACAGTGGAGTGGCAAAAAAACTTTTTTAAATGTGTGAGAGGGAGAAAAAAAAAATTAGAGGTATTGTTTATCTTGTGTCCTTGTAGAAAGTGAAAGGCTTTCCATAAATTTAAAGATCTTGCCATTAATGTATTAGGATATATTTTCTAATTATTATACAGTGAGAGATTGAGTTTTCTCAAATGAACATGTAGTATAAGATAGTGATGACAGTAAAAGGAGTGGCTGCCCAAAGTGTGGGTCAGGATCCCAGGACCCATTCTGGAATAAGTACTGTGAGATAGGGGGTTTTTAAGTTGATTTAGTTCTACTTGATGTTTCTGCTCTAAACAATCACAGGAAATGTTTATTTCAAAGATTTTCTTTCTCTTTCGGGAATATCAGATTCAACAACTCTTTAGATGCTGGAAAGTAAACAGAAGAAGTAACAAGCATATTATGTTTAATCAGCTTTGAAAACAGTAGGTAAAGTTATTTGAGTATGAGTGCCTTTAAGACACATGACAAGTCAATGGTATGCTTTTTATTTTAGTTTTCAGGTAATGATTTAGGTATCTGTCGTGTTCGTTGGCCTCCTGGGGAACTACTGATATTCTGCATTTTTAGAAATCAGATTTCTTTTGATTTGCATTTCCAAATACTGATGCATCTAGCTAGCATTAGAAGTTGAAGTCTTCCGGTAAAGTAACACAAGCCAAAACAATCAGTATCCTTCACCGACCTTTATTTTCCAGCTTGCTTTGAAACTCTGAGGGGAAAAAACGGACTTGGTACAATGATATGTTAAGATATTTTGCTGTGAAGTCCTTACTTTTCTGGTATTAAGTTCTACTCTGGGACAATGATCATCTTCGGAAAGTCATTATTCCTCTTGTGATATCTTGTAATAGGAGTTTCCTGTTATTGTTTTGTTGGCATAGTCGAGTTTGAAGTAGATTAGTGATTCATGCATGAAATGTTAAGGTGCACTCCAAGCTTTATTGTATGTTTTCTGCATATCAATAACATACAATTTCTAACCAAAACAAAATAATAGAAGACAGGAGGTTGGGACATCCCTTTTTTCTATGGTATCTAGCAACAGGACAAGGAGTAATGGGATGAAGCTGGAACACAAAAAGTTCCACTTAAATATAAGAAAGAACTATTTCACTGTGAGGATGATAGAGCCCTGGCACAGGCTGCCCAGAGGGGTTGTGGAGTCTCCTTCTTTAGAGGTCTTCAAGACCTGCCTGGATATGTTCCTATGCGACCCGATCTAGGTTGACCTGCTTGTGCAGGGGGATTGGACTACGTGATCTCTCAAGGTCCCTTCCAACCTCTACCATTCTATGATTCTATGATAATTGATTATTTTTATGAAAGATGGTGAATTCTTATTATAGAGTAGCATATATTCCCAGCTTTAAAAAAAAAAAGTTTCCAATTTTCTGTTGCTGTGAAGTCTGATACCAAATTAATTTGTATCATACATGGTTAAGATTGTGGCAGGTGAAATTTAAGCCCTAGTGAAAGTAATACTTTGTCTAGATTATTTGGAGTTCAAGTGCAATATGAAGAAATTATTACTGCGTTATTGTTTATTGTAAATTACAAACTTGGTGTAGGGTAAAGGAACACAAAGAGGTGATATACTTACAAATGTTCGGATTAAAAAGGGTGGAGGTAATCCTAAATAAAATTGATTGCAGGATAAACCTGCATAAAAGTCACTTAGTAAGTCTGTAGTTGACCTGGTATTAACATCTTTATACTACTGCTGTAATTTTGTCTAATATTTTACTATTTAGCCAGCATAAGAATTGGCTATACTATGATCTTCTAACAACTTAGTTAAACTCAGCAATCACATTTTCAAATGTTTCAGTCTTTTATGTGCTGATTTTTTAATATACTTAAATATTAGCCTATCCTCCTGCTGTAAATACTGTATGCATTCTTTGGATGGAACTCATATTGTTTGAAGACTCAGAAACAAAAATTCCATTATACTGAGGTGATTTTTGGTGGATTTCAATTACAGCTGGACTATGCATTTCTATCCCTAAAGCACTTTAGGGATCTTTTTTTGGCCCCCTGGTTGTATGTTTTCAGTAGTTTCTCTGTCTCCTGGCTGAGCCCTGCTATGATCATAGACTTTGGCTAAGGCCCTTTACCAGCTATCCCACTGTCTACCAAGAAAGGATCAAGTTTGGCAGCACTGTGAGAGGGTTAGGGAAAGCTTCTGGGAAGGCTGTTGGAGCCTTTTGATGAAAAATGAGATACTCTAGCATCTGTGGCAATCCTAAGTAATTAATAAGGATGGCTATTGGTTGCAGAGTGATGTTTACATGATTGTTGTATGCTTTTGCAGACCTTCTGTAGGTCAGTAAGTTCCTTAGTATGTGTCCAATTTTCTCAGATACTCTTGTAATTCTGCTGTAATTGTACCTCACTTAGAAGTACAATTGCAGCTTCACTTAGAAGAAATAAAACCTTTTTGTAGGGGGTGAGGTTGGGTAAGTAAATGAGTCAGGTGTTTGGATTTTACAGAAGTTGCTATTAGAACTGCTCTACACAACGTTTGTTGTGTCTCAGATCAGTCTCATATCAGTTAGGTACTGTGGAATGACTGTTTTGGTCAAATCAACAAATTAAGTACAGTAACATTGCAGCAACAAACTTTGCAGTGCTTACACATAGATGGATTTGTGTATTTTTAAAAAGGGGATGTAACAAGCTGAAGAATTATTAAGATACCATTGAAATTTTGTTCACAGTAAATCTACATTCATGGAAAGAAACTTTCATCTGGAGTTAGGGTAAAGCCCATCAGAGGAAGGGATGAGAATGGATGTACACTCTCCTTTTCTTAAAGGAGGAAGTAAAGTTTTCTTCAACTTCTGAATTTTCATAACTGTGGTGAATTGTAAGCTCACTAATTTGCACAGGGTTCCCAACTAGCTTTTGCTCTCATCAGTGAGCAACTAAAAGACTAGAGACAAAAAAAGTTACTACCTTAACAGGAAAAACTACACTAACATGAAAAATGGAAGTCTCAACTTTGCTCAGCAACCTCCAGTGACATTTGCTGTAGTCTTTTTAGCATTCTGGATGTAGCAGAGAGGGTAGTAATGATAGCAGAGTATAGTAGTGATACAAGGACACTTGGGTTAAACAAAATCATCCAAATAATAATGGCTCAGACTCTTGGAAAAAGAAGAATTGCACATTTAAACAAAACTTAATTTTTCTTTTTTAACTCTGACTCATTTTCAGGCACAACAAAGTAGAGTAAGTCATTAGTATGAAATAGAGTATTCACACTAAAACTGATTCATATTTATCTACTAAATTTAGTTTCATAAATATAAGAAGAGAAAGAAGATATCAAAATATCTCACTAATACCCCTATGATTTTGTATGCTTTTATCATTCTAGATCTTGAGAACTTTGATGCAGTTAATTTGACAAAAGATACCATTTGTTTTTATCTTCCAACATCTTAAATTAAAAATAGTAGTTGATCCCAACAGACAGATCATGGATGGAGCTGGGCCCAGTGGATTCATCTTGGGAGTCTGCTGCCCTTTCCCAAAGGACATGCAGAACCATTTGAACTGCAAGTGCATTCCCAGTCCTGAAGTCCTTCCACTTCCCTGCCTCCCAGGGATCCAAGCTTGCAGATACCATATATGAGAGGGATGCTGTTAGCAGTGGTAGCTGCCCCATGCTTCCTGCAGCAGCTCTGTGTCTTGCCTGGCAGCAGCAGGTCTCTCAGGCCCATCTCCTCTCCATCAAATAGTTTGGCAGTCTTGGGATTGTGTATGTAGGAGCAGTTGTTGATTGAAGAAATGGAAGAGAGGGCTATTTGTATGGGAGAGAGAGAAGAGAGGGAAGGACTTCTTTACATAAAGTGTGGAAGGTAATGATCTTGGATGCATTGAAAAGAAGCTGTCATTTTCAGGAACACTGTCAGGAGGGGAAGAGCTCCTTAAGTTGGATATGAATGCAATGATTGCTAAATGAGGACTACCCTGGTATAGTGCATAACATTCAAACTCCTGGAGTTAGTACTTCAGTTCTTTGAGCATGGTTTCATTTAAAACCAAACTCAGTAAATTGTTATGTTATTGGAAAATATTAGGACCATTCATGTTCTTCATGTAGAAAATTCTAAAATCAATTTAGTTTGTGGGAGTTCCTTGAATAATAGCTTTGTGTTGTATGAGGCTGTAAAGATGATTCAGTTTTGGTATACTGCAGTGTACTATTATGCGGTAAATGAATCTCTATACACCAATATACTTGCATATATGTGACTTTCCTATTAAAAGGAAACCATATAGTATCTGTTAAAGGTGGCATACAGCAGCCTCAGAGTTGAGGTATGGAGTAGGAAGGGTCAGAGGAAAGAAGTGTTTGTTAATATTTGGCTTCCTTCTAAATTATGTTTTGCCTGTATGTCAGGACAACATTTTGTTTAACATGATATCCTTCCATCAGTCTCTGTAGTGGTTGCTTAGGCTTTTCAGTGACTGGAGAATAAAGAAGGAATTGCATACAAACATGATATGAAAGCCATCAGCAATGTCATATTGAGTCCTACAATCCAGTGATTACTAGGCCAATATTACTAACACACTTTATGACAGGATTTCTTGCCTCTTGGTTTTTTTTGGCATGCATACAAAAAGTTGCATTAGACACTTCTGACTAACCTTAGATCATGAGGTTTTTCCACCAAATGTGCTCATCAGTACGGAGGATGCAATTTGTAAATTTTTTTCCCCACAGTTGGAATGAGTTGTTTTTTTTTTTAAGTAACATTTAAGTCAAAAGACACTGAGGTCATCTAGTCTGCGCTCCAGTGTATTACAAGTCATTAGATTTCATCACTTACTGCTATATCCCGAGCTAGCTTGAGTTAGCCTGGAGTATTACCAGTCTCTGGAGACTAAATTTTTGTTTGTCATTTACTGCTGAATAGCAGGGAGTTGATTAGAAAAAATATGCTCAGATGAAAATACTTGTTTTGTGTGTCATGTTCTGCCTAACGTCTTGAGAGGATGCCATCTGCTTCTGAATAAATAAATAAACCGGATTCCTATTAAAAGAGCTTGCTTGCAGAAAAACAGCTTATGTTTCAGCCATGTACACATAGCCTAGCCCTTGTAATGTGCCCTCCAAAAACTTCCTTCTGGCAACCTCTACTCTTTCCATCAAGACTCATGCAGACTGTTATGCCTCTCTGAATGCCTGAGTGTGCTGACAATGGAGAACTGTGTAGGCTGGTTATTAACACTTCTGTTGAGGTCATCCTGGTAAAGGGCTTGCTTTCACTATTAACAATTTCTTGCTTGCATGTCCTTCTCGACTGGAAAAGAGAATAGAGGTGGGCTCAGATGACTCCTTGCTGAACTTCTGTGGCATAAACTCTAGATTTTCTCATGCATGTTGTGGTGGTTGTGTCTAGGCCAGGTTTTGGTAGCTGGGGGGTCTACAGGGGTGGCTTCTTTAAACAAAGCGCTGCCAGAAGCTTCCTCTGTAGTTGACAGGGCTAACACCAGTCAATTCTAAGATGGACTCACAGCTGACCAAGGCTAGTGATTGAGGTAACCAGCTGACCATCTAGTGATTGAGGTAACACCTCTGTGAATAATGTATTTGAGAAGAAGAAGCTGCTACACAGTTACTAAATGTAAAAACATCTCTGCAGACACCTAAGGCAGTGGAGAAGGAGGGGAAGGAGGTGCTTAGGCCCTGAAAGAAAAGAAAGACTGTGACCTGTGGTGCAGCCCATGGTGAGGCAGGCACTGTCTCTGCAGCCATGGCAGTCACAGTGGAGCAGAGATCCACTCACAGCCAGTGGAGGACCCCACGCCAGAGCAGGTGGATGCCTGAAGGAGGCTGTGGCTCTATGGGAAGCTCACCCTGGAGCAAGTTCCTGGCAGGACCTGGGAGCCTATGGGGAGAGAGGAGCCCACGCCAGAGCAGGTTTGCTGTCAGGATTTGTGATCCTGTGAGGGACTCAGGCTGGAGCAGTTGGTACCTGAAGGACTGCTCTGCCGGTGGATGACCCACGTTAGGGTGGTATAAGAGGAGCTGTCCCCATGGGAGGCCCCATGCTGGAGCAGTTCATGAGGAGCTGCAACCCATGGGAAGGACCCACGCTGGAGAAGTTCATGAGGGACTGTCTCCCATGCGAGGGACCCCACACTGTAGCGGTGGGAAGTATGAGGAGGACTCTCCCTGAGAAGCAGCAGCAGCAATATCTATCTGTAATAAACTGACAGTAACACCCATCCTTTTGCACTACTGAGGGAAGAAGGGGAGAGTCCTGGAAAGAGGGAAGAGTAGGGGAAGGTGTTTTAAGATTCAATTTCATTTCTCATTTCCCTACTATTTTAATTGTTCATTAATAAATCAAACCATTTCTCCCCAAGCTGAGTCTATTTTGCCTGTGACACTAACTGCTGAGTGACTTCCCTGTCTTTATCTCAAGTCACAAACCTTTTGTTATATTTCTCTCTCCCCTGTCCAGTTTAGGAGGAAGGGTGATAGAAACTTGGTGGGCATCTGTCACTGAGTCAAGGTTCAACCACCACAAATGTGAAAATTGAGTTGGTGTAAGGGACTTTATGAATAGAAGACAAGTACAGAGGGTTTTTCTAGTTGTTTCCCCTTTTAACAAAAAAGGGCAGGAGTTGTGGGGTTCTTTTCTAATTTTACAGGTGGCAAGCTGAGCTGTAGCCTGGAAAGATTCAATGTGACTAGATCTTAAGACAAAGACTCACANTTCTCTTTTCTCTTTTCTCTTTTCAGAACTTCATAGCCTGTACAGCAGAAAAAAAAAGAAAAAAGGAAAATATTTTAGACCTCACATTTTTACAAGATGGTTTCAGGAATATCCTCAGGTGTCCTGTACTGAACCCTTGCAAACCTGGGGAAAGTCCTGTCAAAAATAATGGATTTTTCTCTCTAAAAGGTGTTTAGGTTGTTTTTGCAGTCCCTTGCTAAAGTCTTCTCCAGCTTCATTCTGTCTGTTGAATGCAGCTTCATCAAAATCTTCAGTCTTCTTTTGAGAAATACAGCCACAGATGTCTCTTAGGCAACCAAGCCCAATCCAGCTATAGTTTTACCCTATTTAGTACTGTGGTTAAACATTAAGTACAAGTGCTTCCTACACCTGCTTGCACAATGTCTTTTTTTTCCCCTTCTATCTGTCCTTCTTATCACTTCATGTTTTTGGCTGCTTGTTCCTGTCCATATCCTTTCATTTATGCCAGCCTACTTAAAGGGGCTGAGCCAGGGCTGAAACCAAGCAGGCGCTGGGCTGAGGAGAATCTTTAAACTGGCAGTGCTGCTTACAGAAGCATGCCCTAGATGTATTTTGGAAAAGACTTTTTTTTTTTTTTTTTTTTTTTTACGTTCACTGCTAATAACGTCTGGTAAAGTGGTGGAAAGCAGTAAACTCAGGTTTCTTCACTGAGCAGAAGCCCTTATTACAATGAGTAGAGCAACAGTAAGAGGTAGCAATGAGTAAACTCTGAGGTCCTCTAATGAGCAATCTCTTAGGTGCTTAAACTCCTACTCAGTATACCAGTCTGCTAACCTCCTAATGGAAGCAAGCAGTGTCATTAAGCAGCTTCTTTAAATACAGGCAGTATGTAATCTATGAACATAAAAACCTTTGAACCAAGTTTTATATCAGTAGAAAGATTGCTTTAGATCTCAACTAAGCTAATACAAACTCTTTTTCATAGAGATTTCCCTTAGCCATCTTCACTCTTTGCATTGGCAACTGTGTCTCTGTGCATGGTAAGAACAGAAATGACTGACTCGAACCTTTGCTTCAGCCAGGAAGTGTATAATTCAAACCCAGTGAAATGTGGTCTGAGCCTTTAGTCGCTGTGACTTTTTGGAACTGCCAGATGAAGATAGATGCCCTTGGACTTCATCAGGCTAATGTGATAGCAGGTCACAGAAGCTAGGAGCTAAACAAATGTTAATAGGTGGTATTTAACAGAAAGAGATATCCCTATTCTTTGCTCAGCTCTAAGAACAATTGCCAAGATCTATCAGGTAGTCCAATAAACAGAACACTCTGGGCTGTATTTGTTGTTTAAAAAAATGATGTGATTCAGTCTTAAGATCCTGTTTTTTTCTTCTCCTTCTTATCAGATATTTGGATATCTCCTTAAAGGTTGCTCAAGGCTTGTTTAGAGATGATAAAGATTGCACATCTTTAGTGATTGCTTGTTGCAGTGCTTGACTGCCAACTCCTATTTTTTTTTTTTGCCTAATCTGAATTTCCCTCGTTACAACTTGTTCCCATTGCCCATCATCCTTCAATGTGCACCTTCAAGGATAATCAGGTTCTGCTTCTGTACAGCCACATTAGGTAGTTGAATGTGACACGAGTATGATCATCAGTTATTGATGAATGTGTCTCACGTAGACTGTGGGAATGAAAATCTGAATAGTTTTTGCATCTCCTTGTTAAGTTTCAACATTGGGAAGGCTGATTTTGAGAGGGGAAGAGGGAATTTCTTAGTTCTGAGAATCTCCCATCCAGCTCATCAAATAGTAAAAATTCCACTTATAAACTGTATTCAACCTTGCTGCTGTTCAGTATTAGTCACTGTTTGAATAATTTGATTATTTGGACCTGTAGCCTCACAGATTTGTTGAAAATTTGGAGAATTTGGGAAATTAGTAGGACTCCTCAAGTAGATGCTGTTACCAGATGAGAATTCTGTGGTGTTTGTTCTTGAGTTGGTTTAAATTTCTTGGAGAATTAATGCCTTCATTGGTTCTTTCTGCAATGGTATGGATTTCTACCAACAGCAAATGAGGAAAAGACTGTGGATGCAGTTTATGTGGACTTTAGTGAAGCCTTCAACACTGTTTCCCACAGCATTGTCCTGGAGAAAATAGCTGCCCATGGCTTGAATGGACATACTGTTCATTTGGTGGAAAACTGTCTGGATGGCCAGGCCTTGGGAGTGGTAGTGAATGGAGTTAAATCCAGTTGGTGGCAGGTCACAACTGGTGTTCCCCAGGGCTCAGTGCTGGGGCCTGTTTTGTTTAGCATCTTTATCAGTTATCTGGATGAGGGGATTGAGTGCACTCTCAGTAAGTTTGCAGATGACATGAAACTGGGCAGATGTGTAGATCTGCTTGAGGACAGGAAGGTTCTTCAAAGGGACCTGGACAGGCTGGAATGATGGGCTGAGGCCAATTGTATGAGCTTTAACTAGGCCAAATGCTGGGTCCTGCAAAAACTCCATGCAATGCTACAGGCTTGGGGCACAGTGGCTGGAAAGTTGCCCAGAGGAAAAGGACCTGGGGGTGTTAATCAACAGCCATCTGAATATGAATTAGGAGTGTAACCATGTGGCCAAGAAGGCCAATGGCATCCTGGCTTGTATCCGAAACAATGTGGCCAGCAAGACCCAAGGAGGTGATTGTCCCCCTGTACTCTGCACTGGTGAGTCTACATCTTGAGTGCTGTGTTCATTTTTGAGCCCCTCACTATAAGAAAGAAATTGAGGTGCTGGAGCATGTCCAGAGATGGACACTAGAGCTAGTGAAAGGTCTGAAGAAAAAGTCTGATTGGGAGCAGCTGCAGCTTGGAATTAAAGAGCCTGTCAGTCTCTATAACTACTTGAAAGGAGGTTGTAGTGATGTGGCAACTGGTCTCTTCTCCCAAGTGATGAATGACAGGACAAGATGAAATGGCCTCAGATTGTTCCAGGCAAGGATTAGATTCCTAATTTTGGAAGAACTTTTCCCTGAAAGGGCTGTTAGACACTGTCACAGACTGCCCAGGGAGGTGGTGGAGCCACCATCCCTGCAGGTATTTAGAAAACATGTAGCTGAGGTGCTGAGGGACACGGTTTAGTGATGGGCTTGGTGGTGTGAGGTTAGGGGTTGAATTCAATGGTCTTGAAGGTCTTTTCCTACAGAAATTATTCTATGATTTCTACCATTCTGTGATTCAGAAATAGCTAACATCTTGACCTTAAGAGCTGTGTAGGGCATGTAACTGAAGCAATAAATATTGACCTTTGTTCAAATTACAGTAGCATTGAAAGCAGGACCATGCAGTGAGATTTGCTAGACTGTGGTTTTGGGTTTTGTGATTGGCAGCAGAAAGGCCAAGCATTTCACAGCCTTGATGCAGGATTGGGCTACGCTCACTCTCCTACGTTCCTATTCTGTAGCCAGGAGTAATACCCGTGAGATGTTAAATTGTGGCCCGCTCTCCTAGAGCTGATCTTCTGCATGTCCTCTGGATGAGCTGTGTATGATTGCAGCCTCTGAACTGCCCCAGGTTAGGTTTGTCCATCCCCCTATCAAGTGTGACCTTGGGCTGCTTTAACTTGTGACTGCCTTGCTTTTCCGTCAGGTTTTATACATCGAAGGGTGTGCTGTTCCTGAATCAGTTACAAACTTGAAGTGTATTGCCCATCAGATTTTAAAGATCATTCTGGAGATCAGCAGCTGTCATGGTTTCACCCCAGCCTGCAACCAAACACCATGCAGCCGCTCACTTGCTCCCTCCCTGCCTCAGCAGGATGGGGAGGAGAATCAGAAAAGAAAAAAGAGGAAAACTTATGAGTGGAGATAAGAACAGTTTACTAACTGAAATGTGCCCAAGCAGTCATCTGCCTCTCCCCACCAACTCCCCTCAGTTTCCATACTGGACATGACATCCTATAGTATGGAGTATCCCTGTGGCTAGTTGTGGTCAACTGTCCTGGCCATGCTCCTTCCCAGTTTCTTGTGCACCCTCAACCTCCATGCTGGCGTGGCAAGGTGAGGAGCAGAATAGTCCTTAGAACGATGCAGACACCACTCAGCAATAACCAAAACATTGCCTCTGTCGTCAACATTCTTTTCAACATAAACCCAAAGCACAGCCGTGTATCAGGTACTAGGAAGAAAATTATCCCAGTTGAAAGCATGACAGCAGGCCAAGTACCTTTGTAGATGCCTTTGTTGATGCCTCAACAATGTGTTGCTCACTTGTTGTCAGGTCAGGTGATGCCATTTGCATGTATTTGTAACACACAAAAAATTCAATTATATCTTAAAAAAAAAATCTCCACACTTTTTAAAAAAAAAATTATTATTATCGTTGGAGTTTATTGGTCTGATTTGCTTTTGGTAGCATTAAATACATATTTTGACTAAAAAATTCTGTAATTATAGTTATTGGAAGTATTTCTTTTGGAGGAATGATCTGCAGTGCATCTCTTTCCATGGGAATCCTTCTGAGTGTTTATAGTGCACCAGCTCTTTTATTGCACAGTGACTCTTTTTATCAGTAGCTGACACTGCTGAAACAGTTGCACTTTCATTTTTAGCTCCAGTCTTTCCAAAAAGTTGTGCACCACTGGTTGAGTAATTTGGATTTATGCTTCTTCTTGCTCGTAGCACAGTCTCAATGCTTCAGTTTCTCACATATTTCCCACTCTTTGGGCAGTGACTTTCTAGGGGAAAACAGACAGTTTCTTAAGTTTCATATTAACAGTGCCGTAGTTATTTTAATCTATTTTTCTCAGTGAAGGTAAATTGAGTTATAAATCACTAAGACTCTTCAATCAGTAGCCTTGTTAGTGTGCTTCAGTTCATTTAAATTAAGGCTTGTGACTCGGAAGGTAGGGGGAAATACTCATTCTCAAATATCTAACAAATGTATGTTATACTAGAATATGTACTGAAATAATTAATTTCAGCATTTATTTTA
The DNA here is from genome assembly GCA_013401255.1 of Urocolius indicus. Classification (NCBI taxonomy): domain Eukaryota; kingdom Metazoa; phylum Chordata; class Aves; order Coliiformes; family Coliidae; genus Urocolius; species Urocolius indicus. The sequence continues at coordinate 158,834 of WBNH01007687.1, read as the reverse complement.
TCACTCTTAGCTTGGAATAATACAAGACAGAATTATGGATATTTTGAGGGCTCAAAATTTTGGTTAGGAATAAAAAAAAAAATGAGGAGGGGGGCATAAAGGGTGAATTATAGATTGGTAGAGCTTCAATTGAGTGAATTTCTTCTGAGAACTTTTCCTGCCCAGGCTCTGGCTTCCTGGTACAGGCTTAAAGAAGCAGTATGTGTACCCTAAAAATCCACTTGTCTTTTTGTCCTACATGCTTTTTAGACTATTATAATGGTTGTTGCCATAAGCACTGAAGCATTACCTTCAGGCTTTCTTGAAAACCATTGACTCTTACTGGTTTTTAATGTATTCTAGAAAAATGACAAATGTAGCCCATGTTGGGTTTTTCTTGTTTGCAAGGTAAAATAAGACCTCAAGCTTTTTAAGAACCAACTTCACATGGTCACCACTCAGAAGGGTTAGAATGTTTTGCAGTCAAAATTCATGACAAATTATCTGTATTTAAGAAAAAAATAGTAGGTTTTGTCCTGTTCCTTTTCTTTTTCTTTTTCATCAATATACCAACATAGACTGCTTGATTTAAAATGTTTAGGCAACAGTGTGACAAGTAAAACAAGAGGAAACGGCCTTAAGTTGCACCAGGGGAGGTTCAGGCTGGATATGACAAGGAACCTCTTTACTGAAAGGGTTGTCAGGCATTGGAACAGGCTGCCCAGGGAGGTGGTGGAGTCCCTGTCCCTGGAGGTGTTTAAGAGACGGGTGGATGTTGCACTTAGGGAAATGGTCTAGTGGTTGATAGGGCTGGGACAAAGGCTGGACTCAATGATCTTAAAGGTGTCTTCAAACTGAAACGATTCTATGATTCTATAAATAAAAATGACCCATCTCCAGATTTAAATACCGTCTGCAGTTCATGGGTTATAATAGTATGTTTACAATGGATCTTTATAGTTCAGTAAGAGGTAACATTTTGCCAGAAGGAAGAGGCAATATACCTACAAGAAAAGAGACAGTAGTTGCTGTAGTCTGGAAAATTGAATAATACTTGTTATGCTGGTTAGTGACAGGAAATGTATCCTGGCTCACTGAGCTAACAAGAAAATTGCCTTAGTTTACAGGCTGACCAGAAATACTTAATTTAGTGCCTTTTGTGGTTGCATGCAATTGCAGCTTTGTTTTTGTTTTTGTTAGTGACAAATCATAGCTACCGCTCTGTGAAGGCTGTAGCCGGGTATCTTTCTTCTAGTGCATCTGTGAGAGAAGTGGCATAATATAATTCTCAAATGTGGATTGTTTTAAGGGCAAGTCTTTGTATCTTTATTTGATAGTGTAATTTGTGGTGATGTGTACACATAGCACTAAAAGCACATTAGGGATGATACAGAGTACGAACTTAAGTGTGTCTAACAGAAGTATGCTTATATTACCTGCCTCATTAAAATCCCAACACTGATGCCCAATTCCGTAATCACTCCTATGCTTTAGAGACCCCTGCCTTGTAAATTTGCAGGTCAGAATTACTACTGATGTAATATATAGCTAAACTCTCCGGGAATCCTTGTGGTCTATAGGTGATAAATAATAGGAGTGGGGGTGTGTATTTTATCCAGGTTAGATGAAATCCTCTTCAAGCCAAATTCTTTGGTTTTTGTTGTCAGTGTAACAAGCTTTTGCCTACAAAATCTCCTGATGTTTTCTCCTTTTTTTCCTAAATGAGGAGAACTTAAATTTCATGGCCTGAGTTGGCTGCTCTGAATTAATAACATGATTAGTCTAAAAGATAATAATCACCATATCTCTACCTTGAATTTTAAACTTTACATAATTTGATAAATTTGGGGTTGGATTAGGGTGTTTTTTGCATGTTATTAAAGGTGAGGATAATAAGATTCCCTGAGACAAAGTCTGTAAGCATGTAGAAAATCTGTGCTTCTCAACTATTCTGGTGTCTAGTCATGCCAGAGACCTAAACTCAGTGTAAAATCATTAAGACAGCTCTTCAGGCAGGTAGGAAACTCTGCATTAAGCATCAGATTGATCTAAATCCTTAAGTTTTATGCAGACACTTATGTTTGGTGATGAGTAATTTCATTCATGCTGCCTCTTCCATTTCTGTTGGTCTTTTCATGTGATTTTTGAAAGTTCAGTCCAGTGGGAGAAAACCTCAGTAGCAAATTAATGAGTGATTTGTGGCCTACAATATGCAGTGGTTTAAAAAGTCATTCTGATCATTGGTTTTTGAGAGCATCTCATCAGTGCTTTCCTGTAACATATCTGAAATGACTATTCTGGACCTAGGTTCAGTCCATAATGTAAAGATAATGAATGGTTCCATCTGGAAGGTAAAGTTACCTTGTTTGCATTACAGAAAATAAAGTTAGTAATTTTATAAACTTCTAATAACCTGCAATAATGGATAATTAATTGTACTATTTCTGAGATTTAGAATTGTTTTTTGGCTTAAAATAATCAAATGCCAAAGAGATAATGTGTCCTCAGTGTCACATAGCTCATGGTATGGGGACATACGGATTTGTTCTTTCTTACAGCGTTTTGCTCTTTTCCAGTAAGAGCATTCATTACATTCAAAGGCAGATGTCTGATTTTCTCATAATTAAAGTAACGTTGGTGTAATTCTGGTCATTAATTGCTTTGTAATTGTTTGGATAATTTACCATACTCTGATCTTACCATAAAGGACTTACTCTGTCTTCAAAGCTGTAGTTTGTGGTTTTAGTAAAAAGTTGCATTTCGCTTGTGAAGACATGCAGATGTGTGTTGGGGCTTTTTGGAATTAAGTGGTTTATTTTCTTTAAATTCAACTTATTCTTTTATAGTAGAGGCAGATAATATGCTACCGTCCTTTGCTCTTGCTACACAAACAAAACAGCCCTTACCAGATACCTCAACACTTCAGTTCAGATTTCTGGGTTTTATTTCTCTGTATGTTATCTTCACTCTTTATATCCTTTTGTTCTAGTTTTTCAGTACAATTCCATAACAAGATTTTGGGTTTTGATACTAATAAGTTTCTTAGGTTGTTGGTGGGTTATTTTTCCGGTTTTTGTCCTCACGGTGTAACAGTTTTTCAGTTGCTATGAGGTGAAAAAACATAAGAAACAGTAGCAGGATAGAAATGAAACCTGCAGAAAACATGCTACTTTCTAATTTCTGGCTTAGTTGAAATGATTTAAACAGAAAACCTCTGTAAGATGACAAGGACCATTTAATAAGAGCACCACAGGCTTCAGTGAACAAAAATTCAATAAAATGCTACTTACTTCAGAAGCTCATTGCCCCAAATCTACCATAGTTTCCTGAGCAGAAGACACTTGGGCTTTACCTGGTGGTAGCTCCAGGTTTTTTTGCCAGTTAGTTTTAGCATGAAATCCTAGAGAAGGATGTTCTTTAATTTGCTTGTTTGGTCTTGGTTCAATCTTTAAAATATTTAGATTTCTCATATTTATGCTTCATTTAGGGACTGTACTTGTTTTTGTTTTTCCTTTTACAGCTATTGTTAGACATTTTAAATTGTGAAGCACGCTAACAGCTAAAAGAGAAATATTTAAAAGTTTGGAAAGTTTATTTTCTTTTTGTATCTTTCTCTCAAAACATTGTTCATTGTTATAAACCAAAGGAATTCCATAGAAAAACACTCAGTTTGACCAATTGTGTTTTCCTGAAATACGCACAATTCTATTATGTTTTATTCCAGTTGTTACAAGTACAGCAGAAGTGATATTGCATCTATTTTTCACTGCTGTAGTGGTTAGGACTGCTATAACATCGATGCTGTCGTAACTTTGATATTCTTCCTCTCTCATCCCATAAGGTTATGACCTGGCGAGTGCTTTTCAAGTTGCACTGGCCTTTTTTTTTTTCCCCCCCCCCTCTAAATATCATCTTGATGTTCATGGCCAACTCTTAAATGTGAGCTTTCTTAGTTGTTATTTATTTATGAAACTTCAGCACTTGGAACTTTCAATAGGGATGTGAATACTTGCTGTGAATGAAAACATGACAAAGACATAACGAATTGATATTTGAAATATAGGTTATAGATGTACATTAGATAAGCCAATGTTAAATGATTCTAATGAAGTTTATTCTAAAATCCACATACTAAAAGAAATAATTGCACGGGGAAAAACAAAACAGAACCAACCAAACAAAAAGATAATTAAACAATAATTGGTTCTCTTGAATCTAGAATGCAGCTTTGCTAAGCAGATGAGAACAATTTTTGGAGCAAATTAACCTGTTTTACTACAACAGATAAAAAGAATGTCCTTTTCAGAAAGAAATATTGAAACAAAAAAGAAAGTTTACATTTTTCACTCAGCCTGGTTTTCAGTGGAGAGCAATATCTAATGGGTAGATTTCCACTGGAAAATGTAACAAGGAGTCATTGTAATGTGTTGCATTTGTGAGAGCTGGATTTGTTTTTAGGTCATATTTGGTCTTATTTGCAGTATTTAAGCTTTGGGCAGTGGTGAAACTTTAATTGACTTGAGATTATAGCCTTTTGGGAAAAAGAGAGGTAAAAACCTCAGACTCTTCACCTGTCATCCAAACTTCAACACATTACCAGAATAATAAAGGAAATGAAAAGGAAAAAGTTAATACCAGAAAGCTCTGCAGTTGAATAGTGGGCTTGCATCAGAGGGAATTAAGTGGAAGAAATGTATGAGATGTCAGGAATTTCAGTAGTCTTAGAATGTCATATTGCTCAGCAGTTTGCTTTCTGAATGTCTTAACTGTCAAAGAAGACAAGTGATCATCTGCTCCTCACGCAAACCTTTGCACAATGATTTACAGTTTAACATGGCTATGGCCTTTTCTGCCAGAGATGGTTTTGCTATCATGTTAAAATCCATTCAGACTTTCTAAAAATGTTTGTCTGTGTGCATACTCAGTGAAACCCTCTGTTTTTTATCCATTACATTGCCTACACTGAACACAGCTTGGTTTAGGAACAAACATGATGGTGCCTGCAAGTGTTTCCTACTACCGTAATACTAACAGCACGGGAAGCAGTCTCCTTGTAGGTGAATGGATCTCCCCAGAGTAGAAATACTGCTCCCACTAGCTAGACATCTTTAAAAAGACTCTAGTTTGTTTGTTTGTTTGTTATGAGGGGAGAGAGTTTTGTGACAGGCTTCTTTTGTGCTGGAAGGACTGGGCAAGGCAGAGCAGGGGCAGCTGAGGCTCACTCATAGCAGGCCAGGTGGGGATGGGGTTGCTCACCAAATTTCACCCAGCTGGGACTGCCTCTGCTGGCATGCAGCTAAAGACTCATTTTGTTTCGACTCCTTTTCTCTCTGCCCTCTTCCTTCTTGATGAATTTCATCAGCCTTTTTCATCTTTCTATAATGTAAACTCATACATCACTGCAGAAAACATCCAGAAGGCAGGAACAGTGGACAAAGCAGGCAGTTGCAAAACCACTGTAAGTCCAATAAANGATGTGAATACTTGCTGTGAATGACTGGCTTTCAGTTTGAGAGAAATGGAATACATGCAGAGAAATGTCTGTGTGCTTCTGATTATTTACGTCTGACTGCATTTAACTTTTGCTATTTTATAGTAATACTTAAGAGAATGTACTTTGTCATATTTTGCAAAAGAAAACAGGTCTTAATGTGGTCACATTGTTAAATTAAACAAGAAACAAGTCTTTGACAAAGACATAACGAATTGATATTTGAAATATAGGTTATAGATGTACATTAGATAAGCCAATGTTAAATGATTCTAATGAAGTTTATTCTAAAATCCACATACTAAAAGAAATAATTGCACGGGGAAAAACAAAACAGAACCAACCAAACAAAAAGATAATTAAACAATAATTGGTTCTCTTGAATCTAGAATGCAGCTTTGCTAAGCAGATGAGAACAATTTTTGGAGCAAATTAACCTGTTTTACTACAACAGATAAAAAGAATGTCCTTTTCAGAAAGAAATATTGAAACAAAAAAGAAAGTTTACATTTTTCACTCAGCCTGGTTTTCAGTGGAGAGCAATATCTAATGGGTAGATTTCCACTGGAAAATGTAACAAGGAGTCATTGTAATGTGTTGCATTTGTGAGAGCTGGATTTGTTTTTAGGTCATATTTGGTCTTATTTGCAGTATTTAAGCTTTGGGCAGTGGTGAAACTTTAATTGACTTGAGATTATAGCCTTTTGGGAAAAAGAGAGGTAAAAACCTCAGACTCTTCACCTGTCATCCAAACTTCAACACATTACCAGAATAATAAAGGAAATGAAAAGGAAAAAGTTAATACCAGAAAGCTCTGCAGTTGAATAGTGGGCTTGCATCAGAGGGAATTAAGTGGAAGAAATGTATGAGATGTCAGGAATTTCAGTAGTCTTAGAATGTCATATTGCTCAGCAGTTTGCTTTCTGAATGTCTTAACTGTCAAAGAAGACAAGTGATCATCTGCTCCTCACGCAAACCTTTGCACAATGATTTACAGTTTAACATGGCTATGGCCTTTTCTGCCAGAGATGGTTTTGCTATCATGTTAAAATCCATTCAGACTTTCTAAAAATGTTTGTCTGTGTGCATACTCAGTGAAACCCTCTGTTTTTTATCCATTACATTGCCTACACTGAACACAGCTTGGTTTAGGAACAAACATGATGGTGCCTGCAAGTGTTTCCTACTACCGTAATACTAACAGCACGGGAAGCAGTCTCCTTGTAGGTGAATGGATCTCCCCAGAGTAGAAATACTGCTCCCACTAGCTAGACATCTTTAAAAAGACTCTAGTTTGTTTGTTTGTTTGTTATGAGGGGAGAGAGTTTTGTGACAGGCTTCTTTTGTGCTGGAAGGACTGGGCAAGGCAGAGCAGGGGCAGCTGAGGCTCACTCATAGCAGGCCAGGTGGGGATGGGGTTGCTCACCAAATTTCACCCAGCTGGGACTGCCTCTGCTGGCATGCAGCTCAAGACTCATTTTGTTTCGACTCCTTTTCTCTCTGCCCTCTTCCTTCTTGATGAATTTCATCAGCCTTTTTCATCTTTCTATAATGTAAACTCATACATCACTGCAGAAAACATCCAGAAGGCAGGAACAGTGGACAAAGCAGGCAGTTGCAAAACCACTGTAAGTCCAATAAATAGAAAAAAATACATTCAAAACAATTGTTGTCATCTCGTCTCGATAAATGCAGTAAGCCAGGAACATATGGTGCTCTTGAACACTTCATGTCTACTCCTGCTATTGTTTTATCAGATAGTCCTACCTCCCACACATCAGGGAAAATGTGATTTTACTACAGTCCAGACTTAAATGCCAGTAACATCAGAGGAATCAGACTAGCTGTACTACTGCTACAGCTCTTCTGATTTTTATCTTAATGCCAAACACTGCAGAAGGTCATCTCAAAGAATGACTTCCAGACTTGGCCCTAAACTTACTTGGGCAGTCCCAAAGGTATTGCACAAAGTTTATCCAATAATATCACCCATGTTTAATTTAGCTTATATTTTGGTTGTGCTGAAACCAGGGAGATTAACAATTTCCTTTGATTAATGACTGTTCATGTTCCTTACCCTTGGAGAACAGGGAATTGTCAGTTTTAATCTGGTCATTTAGAAGTTCTTTCTTACCACAGGCTATTTTTCTCAACATTATTTTGAAACCATTAGAAGGTTATAATTTCTTGCACCCAGTGATAGTGTCCGGTCTCCTGATTTGGAGATGCTTTACAAATAATGCATGAAACAGAAGTAATTTTTGCATCAGTGAAGTCATGGCAGAAATGATTGATTCCAAATTAATATTATGCTCTATCAGAACATTCTTACAAAGACCCTACAGAGTATGAGACCTTACGTTTTATGGCAGAGGTACAGGTACGTATTTGAGCTGTGATTGTGGATTTCCAGACAAATATTCTGGCATGTCCACAAAAGAAGACTTTTTCCCCTCTAGAGTTCATTCAAGGACACAGGCAGAGAGCTTCCTCCTCAGCACCAAAAGCAGCAGTTAGCTAAGCATCTGCCTGTCCTCGGCCACTGTTTGTTAATCTGCACCTGATGCCCTTGGTCCAGATACTTTGTATTCCAGCATGTTGAAAAGCGGTTGCCTTTAGGTCAGGACAAAAAGGCATAAACACTACATAATGTGATCACTTATGCATCAGAGAATTCTAGGAAATAGCTCTGGAAGAGACCTTTGCCATCTAATCTATCCTACTCCCCCCCCCCACCCCAAGACTGCTCTGCAGATGTTGTTGATTCAGTCAATTGGTTTTCACATGCAGGGGAGTCCATCAGGGTCACTGGGAAACACCTGTAGCTCTGTGGTTAAAGAATATGCTAGTTAGTAAAAAGGCTTGTGGCTGTTGTGTCACTGTGCAGGAGTAAAAGCAAAGTACTCAGAAGTGGAGGTAAGGCCTCTCTGAGGGTCATCTGGTAGAGTAGAAGGTGTTTTAGGTAGCATGCTAAACTCAGAATGCAATTTGCTCTTATAGATGCCCTTGAGACATCAGAAAAAATGGTAATTCTATCTAGTCAATGCAGAGGAGAAGAGGTGTAATGAGGGAAATTTTAAGTGAAAATAATCTGTGTGTTTTAGGATGTGCTTGGCTTTCTGTTGAGCCATGTTTGCCTGTGAGGACTACGAAATGGAGGAATCTCAGTTTGCTTCTGGGGTCTGGCTTGAATTTGCTCCTTGAAGTATATAGTTGCATCAAAACATTAAATGTTCTTTTACTGTGGAATTAAAGGGTCTTTTAAGGTAGAACTGCAACACAGGGCAGTGTATGTATGTTAAATGGACTACACTGGTTTTTTTTGGCTTCTGGATCCTGGCTAGATGCCTGATTGTCTGTTATGACTGTACAGAGTATAAGCACTACCAATGAGCCTGTGTGGGACAAATAGTTTGGGATTTTTAGAGGAATCCTGACTGGGAGGACAGCGGTTGTTCTCCTATACTTTTGGAAGGAGGACAGTTGTGAGGAAATGTTGTTTCCAGTTGCTTTGTGACCACTGACATGAGTGGCTTTTTCAGCTGCTAATGCAGAGAGAAGTCACCGATAGATCTTTTCAAAGAATGATCTTGAAATAGCACAGACCTCAATTCAAGCTGTTGGCTTCCCTTTACCACATAAGGAAAGCATCTTTCTAATCCTGGAATTTAAGATTAAATTGGGTCTGGCTTTTAGCTAAATGCATGTGAGACTAAAATCATGATTAATTTAAAATTAACCTATAGTATATAGCATTGAGTTTGTTCTGCTTCAGTTTTAACCTTCCTCAAGGAGAATCTAGTGAGTTAAATGCTGTACTGGTGTTTGCAAACTTTATTATGTTTTTCATTTATCTTTGCTACAAGTAACATAAGTAATATGTATGCAAGTTAATGCAGCAAAATAATTAAAACTATTGCATTAACTCTCGTAATAAATGCTATAATTGTATTACTCCTCAATGGATACGGGCAACATTTTAACAATAGCCATTGTAAGAAAGTCAGAGCATAGAAAAGCAGAATCCTATTTACAAATAAGTCCAATTTATTAAGTACACATCTGACTGTTTTGAAGCAGCATTTTTATTTTGGTTCAGAACATTTTGAAAGATATTACATAGAAGGAGTAAATTTGACAACAGAAGAAATACCTGTTGTTATATCTCCAGCTCATCTTCTGAGTCAAGATCCATTATTTGCACATTTCTGCTCTTGATTGTGTCCTACTTCATGGCCATCGCCACAGTGAATTTTTTTGTGTGTTCCAGGGAACATATGTATACTAGAGGAAGAGGAAGGGAAAAGTCTAAATTTGAGACTGTAATGTTTTAAACCTTAGCCAGCCTAAAAGAAAGGGAAAGACTTTGTTTACTGGCTCATACACGGTCTGTTGATTTGTCTTTGAAAGGAGCAGTTGGGAGAGAACTGCCCAGAGTGGCACAGTATGAGTTTCTCCCTGAAAACAAAGCTGTTTTATGGGCTGGTAATGATGGACAACACATAATTGCACATACAAAGGCCGTGTTCTGACATGAAGTCTACTATTTATTGTAGCTATTCATTTTGGGGGGGGGAAGAAACAGTTTCCCCAATGGCTTTGGAGGCCATATCGGTTGCACTGTTTTCTGTGTCCTTCAAAGGATGACAAAGTCACCAGCAATCCCAAATCAGTTTTTTCAGTACACACTGTGCTAATATAATTTTCAGAGATGGCAGAGCACTCTCAAACAACGTTTTCCAGGTGCTTGCTGGAGCATTTGTTTGATCTGTGGAGCCTCAGCTTGAATACTAGTCTCCTTTTTTTTCCATGCAGTTTACTCTAGAATTTATTATAGTCAAAAGTCATGCTGTATGGACAGACCTGGACCTAGCAGGCAGGGAGATGCCTGCTTGTGAAAAGGATGAATAGTTGCACTTCTCTGTTTGTGCTCATGCTTCATCCCAGTGGAGGCTGCGACAGCCTCAATGGAAGCGTGGCTTTACCTCCCACCTCCCACTCATGTCTCAGAGGGACATCCTGTCTGCTTCTGATGCCTATTTCTTTTCTGTGACAACTTTTCTTGTTTCCTTGCTTTCTAGGTAATCATTGATAAATTACAAATTGGTGGCAGCCATGAAGTGTGCTGTATTTCCCTATGCAGTTACCCACAACATTTTTTTTCTGTTGGGGCAAGTTTGCAGAGTTTATATCACAGACTGTTTCCTACAATATAAATCAATGCTAGGAGATAGATTCCCAGCAGGTGGTTGTTGCGTGGGATTGGTTTTTAAAATGCTTTAGATTGCAAAGCATGAAAGAGTATGTAGCACTGCAATGATACCTGTTCTCTGGTTTCAATTCTTCCAGTTTCCTTTGTGAATAAATCAGTAGTATTGGAGTTCACTTTGCAATCCTGAGGCTCAATCTTACAATGAAATGGTTTGCATAAGAATTAGCTATTCTTTTCTATAATTGTTATCTGCTAGTCAGGATATTATTTAAACTGCAGAGAAATGTGTTGCTGTTCTCTTTAGACACACTTTTCACGTTACTCTGTTATCCTGTCCTCTTTTCACTACTCTCCCCACATGTTCTTGCTCCCTGCTTGAGGAGCAGCAATGCTCGGGAACTGAAGAAGCTGAAAGATAACCCAGTGCGCGCTGCAAAATGTTTGTCTTGTTCCTGCTGTTAATTTTGTCAGGTTTTGTGGTGGTTTTGGCATGTCTTCATTTGTTTATGTCGATTTATTACTCATTTCTTGCTACTTTGTCATAAGTTGATCTTTCTGTCAAATAGTGAGCCCACAGTAGGAAAACACTAAATACTTCTGCCCCAGATATTCTGCTCTAGTTGAACTATGGGTTTTGTAAATTTGGTTTATGGTTCCAGTTGTCTTTCTTAAGACTGGGAGAGGAAAGTCAAAGGGGGTAAAAACACACATGATGGTAAATAGTTTGAAGCTAGAATTTGATTTAACGTTGGAAGCCTTCGTGGAGCTGTTCAGCAGATGCCTCAGTGGAGAGAGGGAAGTTGATAAGGAACCCAGCTGTCTTGTTTCTGGATTAGATGGAAATATCTGCAATGAATGATTTATTTCTGATCTGACAGACTGCAGGGAAGAAACTGAGCAGTGAAGGGAAACAAATCCTGATTTTCATGTTATGTAAACTAGATGGATACTAAAGTACTGGTAAGTAATTCAGTATGTGCTGCTTGCCCACATCACAGGAATATGATGAGGCTCATGGAAGAGCCTTGGCTGTCTTTCCTGAACTCGCCAGCTAAATGGAGTGCCAGCCTGCTGGCAAAACCAGTTAAGCCCAAGGACAGATATGTGGCAGGCTTCTCTTCTAGCAGAGCTGAACCCAGTTGACACATTTGCAGTGTTGGTTTCATCTGAATCAGCGTATGTATATGATCATGCTGCTTCTTAGTCTCTTATCTCGTTTGAAAGAAGATGAGAAGCAAACCTTTTTAATTGTTATTTTTTAAAATCAAACCACCACGTTCTTTTAGAAATTTCAACAAGCATATAATTGTTTTTAGGAATTAATGAAAAGTGAAGGTGATCCCACTACAGCATTTTTTTGTTAATTGTAATTATTCGAGAGAATATCTTGAAGATAAATTCTTTTGAGATAGTGACAGTATTTTAACTGAGCTGGGGGGGGGGGGAATATTTGATCTTTTATAATGTAGCTGTATTAGAAAAAATATTACTGGCGTAACTAAAAGTGGATGAAGTGTTTGGGTTTGGAAATCAACAGTGTTGATGTATAGAAAATAACAGAAAACTATAAACAATATATTTTAGTTACATATTGACCTTATGGCAATATGTTGCCATATCACTGGTGAGATCAAATGGAGATGCAGAGTTTATAATAACTGTGTATCACACTCTAGATTACAGAGAATGTTACCATTCTGATGACACAATAACCTTGAAATCTTTGCTGTTACTGACTTCCCTTTTTTTTGCATCAATAGAAACTTCATGTTTTAGGACCCTATAAAATAGAATTAATTTTAGATGTAAACACGCTGAAAAACAAATGTTTTCTAACTTTATACCGCTAAGAATAATTCTGTGTATACAGCTTTGATGCAGAGCCAAATAGGGTTGCTCCTGTTTTTAAATATTCTTTTAAAATCTGGAACTTTACATTAGATGTAAGTATAAATGATTGGGAGGTTTCTGAGGCGTGTTTTGTAATAGTATGAAACTGCAAAATATTGGTAAAATATACAGCAAGTACTGAGTGAACTCTTGTAAAGATGAAAGTTCTCTGCAGTGTCCATTATAGTTCTCTTGAGTATGGCTTTGGATCCCCAGTAGATTTTAACTGGAAGGACACTTTTGAAACGTAACTTTGAGAGCAGACTTGTTTATAAACAGAAATAAACTGCAGAGGTTTAAGGCACTTTTTTTCTCTTTAATTTTTTCCAACTCTACCTGAAATGACATCATTACAAATTTTATCGCTCAAGGTACCTTCCAAGTTTGCTAGTCTTTAAGCAAGCAAGTCTCGGAGATGTTTCGTTTATTTTGATATATTTCCCATATAGACTATCACAAGTCTGTTTCTCTTTTTTTCTTTTTTACTGTCAGTCAGCAATCTTGCCATGTTCAAGCCTTTAAAAGTCTGTCATTTGTTACATGTACAATACATTCATACTCATTCTGAGTCTTTTCTTTTGGCATGCTGTTTTCTCCACTAATATTTTAATTGACTTTGTGACTTACACTACATTTCACTCTTATTTTTAGGATAATTCTCTTCTTTCCTTTTTTTTTTATCACTGGGAAAATAATTTGTGTTTAGCGTCTGTTACTATGAGAACTATTTAGAGTTTTACTTTGCATTTCTAATACCCGTTCTTTATCTGTTTTAGCATCTCCCTGTATTCTTCCCAGTGTTCTTTACTTCCTATTTTCTTGTAAGTATAGCACATTCTATTTTTCCCCTCAGTTCCTATTGACCTGTTTAACCATGTGGAGTTACTTGAAGCTACATCTCACTCCTGGAGAAAATAATTCAATTACTGTATAAGTTTTGTCCCATTTACACACTCTCTCCTTATGACTGAGGTATCTTGCTGTTGTCTAAACAGTATATAATGCCTTATCTCCTTTACATAACCCATTTATCTAAAATTGCACAGCATTCATCTTGGTAGAAATTAAATCTCTACACCATTTGCTGATACTGTCCTGCTTCTATTTTCTTTATTCTGTTTGTTTAGTGGTTGAAGTCTGACTTGAACAGTTGGATCTCTCCCAGGTTTCAAGAAACAATCAGTCATGTAATTCATCGATCATTTTATCTCATCTATGACATATTTTAAAGGGTTCCCAAATTAAAGTAAGCTTGCAATTATGATTAGTTATGTGCCAGTCCCATTATTTATGTGCAGTCTTTGCTTTAGTTAATAATAATTCTTCTGTCACTTATGTAGTGATCTCCTCTGATATTTTTAGTTTCTCTGTGTGTTCTTAGTGGACTGTTTCCTAAGACAAGATTCAGCATTTAGGTGTCTGCTGTGTCTAAAGATGTTCAGAGCACATTATCCATGAACTGCCTCTTACTAAATGTTAGTCCAAGCACTGCTTTGTGAACTTCGTGCTGAACATCTGAGGCTCTAGTGCTGGACTTTGGAATTGCAGAAATTTGAGCTGTAACAAATCCTAGGCTTAAAATACAAATTGAGATGTTTTCTGGTTGTTTGGTTTTGATTGTTGTACAGTATTTTTCCCCTCCTCTCCTGGCTTTCTCAGATTATCAAGTTGTGAACCCAAGTTCTCCCCTGCACTTGCAGTGATAATACCTTTTTCTCTTTTTTCTGATGTCTACAAACTGACTCTTGAGCTATTATCACACCAATACAACTCCTGTGAAAAAAACATGATCCCACCTCCATTACTAAATAGTCAAACAAACGTTACTTTCCTATTTCCAGCTAAACAAACTATAAAATTCTCTTTGAGGCCACCGCACACTTTGATTTAAAGCATCAGATAGGATATGCTTTGTTCTTGTTTTTGTGTAGCAGCAGGCATTATGGTACCTGCCTAAACCTCCCTTGGTTTTTGTATGGTTGACAGTAATTGCTAAGTCCTCCTGTGTGAGAGAGCTCTTCACTGGTTTGTCTTTTTATAAGTTGTTCTGAAATTTGCTTTAAATCACATTGGTTTTGGTTGGTTTTTATTCTGTTGGTTTGGGTATTTCTCTGCCATATCTGCCACTTCCTAATTTCTTTTCTTTTTTTTTCTTCAAAACGTAAATCTCTTGATATTAGTCTTTGTGATGTCTTGGAGGCCCTGGTTTCATATTAATATATAGGTGCTGCTGAAACAGTAAATATTATAGTTCTTACTTCATTGCTTCCTTAAGCTGTGTCTTATGTCTAGCAGCAGTATCAATATTGGTACCTGTACTTTAATCTAGATACACATAATTTCTCTAAACACAAAACCCCATCCAACATTGTATAAAATAAGATTTTTATAGAGGAAAGTAGCTTTTGGGGGATTGAGACCACCTGTACCTAATAATCCTGGCTTCTATACTGACTAGCTCTGTTGCCTGAGGGGAGCCACTTTGACAGCTCTGCACCATTTTCTATCTATGGCAGCATGTGTTAACTACTTAATCAGTGCTTTATAGAGTTACCAGTTTGGGTAAATCTGTGAGATTTTTGCCTTTTATAGACCATTTATAAATATGACAACAGTCAATGAATTGAAAGCCTATGGTCTTAAAGAGAAACTGGTTGCTTTCTTCAGCATTATGAATGGTATGCCTGCAAATGCTACCAGTGCATGTGCATCCTGCCATGGATGGCAGATCACTGCCTCCAGTTCGTCCCAGCTGCTGGCTGACACTGGAGCACTGCCTTCTCTCTGCTTTGCTTTTGACTGTGATTGTTTTCTTGTGGTTTACCATGGGCATGGGGTTTTTTCTTCACTTTTTGTGGCAGATTTCTGCAGTGATACAGGTCAAAGCCTAATTGAAGGGAGGACATCACATAAAGTGTCCTCATGTAAAGCATCTGATCCAAGTCATTTGTTCCTACTGTTAATTTTAGGACTTTTTCTGTGTTTTGGGGGGGTTTTGTTGTGTTGTTGGGATTTTTTTAATTAATGTTTCATACCTGATAAATAAAGAATTCTGGATATTCTCTGTGAGTTCTCCAGTTCAGGCATGTCCTTACACACTTGCTAATCCTAGCTAGTATCACCAAACGATAAACAGGAGAGACCAGATTCAGCTTGAGAGCACTTATTCTTTTCCATCATGCCTCACTTCAGCTGTTGTCAGTAGATGATATTTGAGATTTATTTCTCTTCAACGGTGTAAAAGGACAAATTTGGCAAGGTGTTACATGGTTCTGAATTATTTTTCCAGTTGAGAATCTCACTGTCCAGCACTTGTTGCGTGGGATACCCAAAGATACTTTTCATCATCCTACTTTTAACGTGGGCTTATCTTCCCAGAACCTTGGGAAGACTGGTGAAGAGATTGCCTCTAGAACAATTTGTAAATGCCTCTTTAGATGTGGTGTGACTGGCAGTTGTGCGCTTTGCCTAAAGGCAGGGTTGTTCAGAGATCTTGGCACAAATCCTTGGCTCTCCAGGGGAGACTGCTTTCCCTTGAGCACCTCTGAATCAAAAGTAAGAACCTGCTTGGCACAGCATATCTGAATGTGCTGCTCATCAGAGGACTCTCGAGCTGTGTTTACACTTCCCAAGACCTCCAATCTCTTCACCCACACTTTCTCCCCCTGGTGTCAATGCCCAGCTGTGTTGATTTTTGTTCTGCAAGGCTTCACTCAGCAGAAGTGCTCTAGGAGCTAGCAGCCCTTCTTAAGTGCAAGGTTCAGGACTAAACACTCACCATGGCAATATTTACTTTTTTTAAGAGGTACCCAGAAGACTCGAGAGACTCCTCCCTTGTGCTTCCCCTCCCCACCCCAGGCAGTTATTTCTGTCAAGGTCAGTGATTTCTGTTAAGAGAACGCTGCTGGGGAACAGACTGCCTGTGTTTGTAGCAGCCAGCAATATTACGTGTTGCAGGTTACCCAAGTAGAGGGCACAACTGACCATTTTAAGGCACACAGATGTGTGCACTTGTGTGGTGGAAGATGGCCTCTCTGCTCCAAGCTAGTATGGCTTCAGGTAATTATTAATTGGCCACCTCTTAATGAACCTGGTGGTGAATATCTGCAGGAGGCTGAGACATCTTCTATTAATAGCAGACATTAAACAGTGGCTGGAAAGACACATATGACTCTTGGAGGTAGATACATAAAAACAGATGCTTCTTCCCAATAGGGATGCTCATTCCAGATATTCTGAGCACTCGAAGCTTTGTCCTACAAAGCCTAATACATACACATCAGTATCCTCAGCCTTTGAAAGTCACCTAGCTTTCTTGGTCTGCTACTTTTCTATACTGTACTTGCAAACGTTTTTGTCAACAATTGTAAATGGAACTCTTGTGAACTCTGGTATTGAAAAGCTTCATCTGTGTGGTAAGAATGAAATGTCAACTCTTGACATGTTCCTTTGAAGGGGGAAAAAAAAAAGGCAAACTAAAGTCTTCTGCCAACATGGTGATGCTGTACCCACCTATCTACAGCTCATTAATAACGTAGTGAAAATGGTTTAGAAAGTTTTGATGTCTTTAAAAAAAATATCACGTGTACATGGTATGTGTATGTTTGTCTGTACAGGAAACTACCTTTTGGTAATATCTATTCTAGGCCAGCCTTACATTAGGGCACTCCTATTCCACACAAAGAGACACATTTTTAGTTCACTTTGGGGATTGGATTAAATTGCAATGAAGTAATCTTAAAAGAGAATGTGTTCACCTTAGGAATCAGTGTGAAATAGCTGGGTATACTTCAAGTTTAAACCTTAGCCCATTTTGCAATAGCTTTCCTCTGCAGATGAGCCCCAAGAGATGTCCTTACTTTGACTCTCAAATTGTGAGAGCATTTCAAATGAACACATAACCTGCAGCTCCAAGAATATCGAGACAGGAGGGTTCTTCTGTATGAAATGTTCCCGGTATTAAAAGGCCTTAAGAAGGAGTCTGCAACCTGGTGAAGATTTTTCTTAGTTGTACTTATTTGTGAGAAAAAGAAATACAATCAACTCTTTGCTTTGCCACTTCAAATACTTTTGTGCATGCTACTGTGAAATACGGCCGAGATTTCTTGACTGCAGTGATATCAAAGGTGCTTAGGAATTTTTATGTGTATTTCTTCCTTCCAGCCACCTTGAATAACAGCGAAAAAGGTGAGAACTGTCATATATACTGTCTTCTGTGTAAGCTTTCCTTGATTTCCACTTACATGACTTAACATAATCAAACTAAGGTAGACCTATTTAACTCAGAATGATAGAATGGTAGGGGTTGGAAGGGACTTTTAGAGTGCGAAAGAGACTTGGCTGGTTTAGGGCACCTGTTTGAATGTGTCCTCAATGTTTTTGCAAGGAGGGGAATGTTGGTATTCCAGGCTTGCTATGTAAGCTAAACTGAACTTCTCAAGAACTTTGGAGACTGTAACAGTGAGGCATGATTAGCTTAGAGTGGAGCCTGGGAGTTAAACTTTTAGGTTGCGGTGTATTACTTGTTTTGGTTTTAAGTCTAGATTTTATCTAGATGTCTGGCATAATGCATTTTAATTGTTATAATTTAATCGTATTTTGGAAAGGTGGATTTTTTTTCCTGTCTTCTGCCAGTAGAATGAGGATGATAACAATACCTGTGTTGTTCTGCCCCTTTTCCAGCTTCTGTATTTTGTGTCTGTCTTTCTTTTGAATAAAACTAGTTCCTTTCTTATCTGTTGCCCATAGCCTTTTTTGTCTTCTGAGAGCAGCTACATGAAAAGGGTGTTACCAGGTTTTGATCAGCAGCTGCAAGACCAAGTAGTCCTTCTAATTTTGTTCTGCATCTGTATGGTGAAGCTTTGTGCAGTAGTAGTATATCTTCACCTTTGAGAAGCTCGTGTGACGTTAATTAACAGTTTGCAATTAGAAGAGGGTTTTGTAATTATAAGAGCTGTTTACTTCTTAAAACCCATAATTCTGCATTAGCTGACAATATCCAAGGTAAATGGTCTTTTTCCCAAGCCCTTATTGGTTTTGGAAGGCTCAGTTAGAAAGGAGAGGGCTGTAGTGTTTTGTTTGTCTTTGGTATGTTACCTTTACTAATGCAGAACTGCTTTCGGTTTGTTATAGAATCTAGATTTTCAAATTGTAAAATATAGTTGTAATTAACCTGAAAATAAGTAACCTCAATGCAAAATTTTCGTGTGAGGAAATCTATGGCAATATAGCAAATTCTCTCTGGGACTTCTTTAATTTTCATACCCATTTGCTGTAACCCATGTCCAAAACAGAATGATGCAACCTTTGCCTATTTATATATAGCGTGAGGTACTGCTTTTACATCTCAGTTGCCTTTTAGATGACCCAATTGCCAAAAGAAAGAGCCTCCCATATTTTAAGGTGTGTAGAGGTTACTTAACAGCAATAACCACAAACACCAATGACCATATTTTAACTCTGTCGATGCTGTTTTCTAATCCATACCAGATGGCCAGATCTCCCTGTGCAGAGGTATGAGTTCTTCAGCTAACAGGTTTTTTATTCCAGTCTAAGTATCCCAGTTTAGAAGATTGGATGTAGGAGACTTCTTCCACTGAACTGCAGCTGTCTCTTGTTTGTGGTTTCAAGCTGCAACTATTGACAAGTGCAGACAGAACTTATATAAAAACTCTGAAGGTCTCTTCTACTTCAAGTAAGCGTGAAAAGTGGTGTGTGGTGTTTACATCTGGGTCTCTCTTGCCAAACATTTTTGTCTCTTTAAGTGTGTAATTGTTTCCTCTTACATCTCAAAAGTAATTTTCTGGTGTTTCAGTATGTCTTTGGAAGTATGAGTCATGGGAAAAGATCTTCTCAAAGCTCTTACACGAGGTTACTGACTCCTCCTCCCCACCCCCTTTCCTTTGTCTAGTCTATTGTGCTCTCCTGGTTCTCCATGTTTTTCACTATGGCTGGGACAGAAGCCATAAAATCTGATACAGGATTCAGAAATCGGAGGTGATTTCAATTGTTTTAATTTACTTTTCCTATGGAAAAACAAACCACTGATAACATTTCATCTTGTGTCCTTATTGAAATATAGGGCAACTGTGGTGTTCCTGCAAATTCCCTTTGAAGGGAATTCTTTGAAAGGAATGTGATCAGCATAGTGTGGTTTACAAGGGGAAAAGTATCAAAAGCATCCCTTATCATTTCCATATTTGGTATGCATCACATTTTTATTTATTCAGCTGAAATGGAAAAAAAAAAAAATTTGATAAGCCACGAAAAACTTAGGAATAAATGTGAAACTTCTGTGAGAATATAAAATATTAACTTTCCATTTCATTTGATTCACCTCATGTCATGGATCACAAACTGAACGTGGTTTCTTATTGTTCGCTTTAAACAATTGAAAAATCTGGAACTAACTTCTTCACAAAAAGTGATACGGTAAGAGGGTTGAATCACTAATACAACAAGGAAGATTTTAACATGTAAAATTAAACTTCATTGCTTTATAGCCTGTTTGACAGACAACGTGCCTAATTTATCATAACAGATTTGTAGTCAAAGATTTAGGAAGACTTCACTTATATCTGAAGGCAGTTTCTGAAATACAAATAGAAAAATGTATAATGGTCTAAATTTAAACTTTGTTAGTCTTTCTCTTACTTTGACCCATGTGAAGTATCAGAGAGAGAGATTAAGTAACATTTGACTACAGCTAAAATGTGGACATACAGGATATTCCAGTTATTTGGGTAAGTCTCTTTTAATGTCTTCACTGGATATTATTGGAACAGCCCTTGTGGCCAAGAAGGCCAGTGACATCCTGGGATGCATTAAGAAGAGTGTGGGCAGCATGTTGAGGGAGGTTCTCCTCTCCCTCTACTCTGCCCTGGTGAGGCCTCATCTGGAGCCCTGTGTCCAGTTCTGGGCTCCCCAGCTCAAGAGGGACAGAGAACTGCTGGAGAGAGTCCAGTGCAGGGCCACGAAGGTGATCAGGGGACTGGAGCATCTTCCTTATGAGGAAAGGCTGTGGGAACTGAGGCTGTATAGTCTGCAGGAGACTGAGGGGGGACCTTATTAATATCTACAAGTATTTGAAAGGTGTATATCATGAAGATAGGTTGACACTTTTTTCTGTAATGTCCAGTGATGGGACTAGGGGTAATGGACAAAAGCTGGAACACAAAAAGTTCCCCTTGAACTTAAGGAGAAACTCCTTTAATGTGAGGGAGCCCTGGCACAGGCTGCCCAGGGAGGGTATGGAGTCTCCTTCGTTGGAGTTTTTCAAAACTCTCCTGGATGCGTTCCTGAGGGACTTGATCTAGACAGACCTGCTTTGGCAGGGGCGTTGGACTACATGAGCTTTAGCAGTCCCTGCCATTCTGTGGTTATCTTTCTTCAAAAGTATAATGACAATTTTAGGAAGATCGATAAATGGCACTAATTACAAACTTATTAATATGTGGCTTTTAAGGCACCATATGCACGATGTTCTGAAGTACCAATTTGAGAGATAAGGGCTGTGGGTTTCCAGCAGATATTAACAGTCTCGGACCTCAGTTTCCAGGAAAAGGCTTTCAAAATTTTTCTATCTTGGCACATAACACATTTTTCCAAGAATTTGAACTGAACTGTCCCCTCCCTCCACACATACTCCCTTACTTTAATCTGACAAACTTTATGGAGATTTTCCATGGAGACTTTAACATACCAATGGACTATAGATCCATGATGATCTCTCTGTTTTCTCTTATGAATGCTCTTTATTTGTTGTTATGTTTCTGACATGGTGTGCAGATAAACCTGTCCCTTCTGTATCACAAGGAATGGCCTGTTCTCTTGCATGCCATCAAATTGTCTCTATTTTAAATGACTGGGAACAGGACCAGAAAAGCATAATTCTCTATTTGCCAATTCTATCAGCAAAAATTGTTTAGACTTGAGGAATATCTCATTGTCTATGAATCCATTAAAGTATCCATCGCTGCATGAGTCTTGTCTCCCTCTCAAAAAAGTGTAGTCTGTACTTCTTCTTTTCCTTTTTCCTTTAAAGGCTGTTACGCTTTATATGATCTTGTCAACTGAGTTCTTCATTTGGCTTATTGTAATTGTCATTTTCTTCCGTATATTAACTTCTTGTGGCATTTAAAGAGCTTTGCTTCTACATTATCTTTGCAATCTCAGTGCCGTTAGATGGCTTAAATGTGTTGGAAGGGAAGAAAGCGCAGCATTAACCTACTGAAGTGCATTGGTATTAGGAACAATAAAGAAACCTTTTCTTCCTTCTAAAAATAAGTACACGATGATTGATTTGTTTAACATGTATTTTCCCATAACTGTAGAATGAATTTGTTGGATCCTTTTGTCACTTTAATTTAGTACATAGTGTCTATTTCAGTAGCTTCCAGGTGACTGAGTTTCATATTTACTGTGTTATTAACATGATTAATGTGTTTTCATGATAACAGGGATTTCAAAACTGACGAGCTAATAAAATGTTGGTAATAGAATGTTATGTTTTAAACTACTTCCAGGTACATCCACCTTTATGGAAGCATTAGCAGCCAATGGTACAACTAACATACAGACATCTGTAACAGGAGTGACAGCCAGCAAACGAAAGTTTATTGATGACAGGAGAGATCAACCTTTTGATAAAAGGCTCCGTTTCAGCGTGAGACAAACGGAGAGCGCCTACCGGTACAGAGACATTGTTGTCAGGAAACAGGATGGATTCACACACATTTTGCTATCAACAAAATCATCTGAAAATAATTCACTAAATCCAGAGGTCAGAACGATTCTGATTTTTGCGGAGGGAAGGGTGCTGGGGGAGTTCTAAGTCCTTGCTTTGCTTTTGCCTGTTAATCAAACACAAACATACACAAAACAAGATTCAGGTTGTTCCTCGGGAGACAACTAAGTGTAATTCAGTCAAGAACTACGTTATCTGAACATGCAGATGTTCTGGCTCTTATAAGAGATGTGGATATTTACGAGTTCAACTTGAAACAAGCCTGAATTCAGGTCTTTTTTTTTTTTTTCCCCTGAACTGGTTGCATATGCCATCTGCTGTCCAAATTGCAGAAATGCTCAACGGGTGCTTTCTTGACAGAGAACATCTAATAGATCTTTTTCTTAATGATTATGTTACCTTAGTCTAATTATACTTTTGAAATGCAAAGCTTCTACTACTTTTTTCCAACTCTTTTTTTTTTCATTACCCAAAAATAACTTTTCTAATATGATGGTTGAGTGAATCTTAAGGAAAAATTAAAAGATGTCAAAGATCTCATGAGGGGGTGAAGGGAACAGTATGCTACACTTTCATGATTGAATAAAAAGATTCTAATGATTTTTTTTTATTTTTCAGGTAATGAAGGAGGTCCAAAGTGCACTGAACACAGCAGCTGCAGATGACAGCAAACTTGTGCTGTTCAGTGCAGTCGGTAGCATTTTCTGCTGTGGTCTTGATTTTATTTATTTTATACGACGTTTAACGGATGATAGAAAAAAGGAAAGCACTAAGATGGCAGAAGCTATTAGGTATGTAAGATTATCTCCAGTCATCTGAGTGGGTATTCATCATGTAGTCTGTCTTGGCTTATCTTTTATTTCAAAAGCCTCTAATTGGACAAGATCTCAGACATTCACCTGTTATGTGATGTAGCATGCAGTACTTCTTTATACTCCCTGTCCCTTTCTGCTTGAGTTGTCATTTCATGCATTGCTATTTTTAATACTAAAATCTGACAATGGAAACTGGTAGTATGTTGACACTCCTCCAGCTGAAACCAATCTCTAAAGATTTGTATAGCCATAGGGTTTCAGGAAAAGAAATTGAACACACACACACACACACACGCGTAAGATGTACATTGAATGAGTAACTTAGTAGAATGATGGATATTTTAGTGGACTAGATTAATACTACTCATCTTATCATCCCAATTCTAGCTACCAAACCTGACATTTAAACAAAAGGAGCTAACTAGAAAAGTATATATGGAAAAAGTATGGATCTTAGACATGTTTTAACTGTTCAAATGGCTTATAGTTTGAAGACTGGGTTTGATGCCTTAATTCTTGGATTAGTTCTTGTATGCTTCCAGAATATCTAGAAACCTATATTTTGTTATTATCAACATTCATATCCCTAAAAAAGGCTTTATAACATGTAAAGTCTGTTTCATTGCAGTCACAGTTGACTCATAGAAATGATAATAGGTTTTTTCCAAGGAAAATTTTTGATCATTCCACATAAAAGTTGCTCATGCAACCGACTTTGGATGAGGCTGGGAACTGAGGCTCTTAGGGCTGAGCTTCTGTTACTAGTTTGTTTAGGCCCTTCCAAAATCCTGATTAGTCACCTATTATTTATCATTAACAAAATGGGTAAAAGTAACTTAAAACATCTACAAACCTCCTTCAAATATAAAAGCAGTGGGATTTTTATATATATCCTGGAAATGGCCCTTTCTGGAATATTCAAATATGGTTAAAATCATCTTAAGTCTCTGGGTGGGATGTTTGTGTGCCAGCTTGCTTAAGATGGTTCCAGCAGAAACTTGTTTTGCATGTTTCTATTTCAGTTAGTCTTCTTTGCAACAAGGTCACGTTGCTGAGTCAAGTTCAACTTGACATTCACCAGAATTCCCAGGTCCTTTTCAGCCAAGCTGCTTTCCAGCTGTTTAAATTCTGGAATATGCTGGTGCCTGAGGTTGTTACTCCCCAGGTGCAGGCCTTTGCCCTTGCCCTTGTTGAACTGCATGAGGTTCCTGTCAGCCCATTTCTCCAGCCTGTTCAGGTCCATCTGGATGGCAGCATGATCCTCTAGTTTATCAGTCCAATTTGCTGAGGGGTATGATCTGCCCCATCATCCAGACCACGAACGAAGCTGTTGAACAGTACTGCCCCCAGCAGTTGCACCCTCCTGGAGTGCAATGCTAATTACTGGTCTCCAACTAGACCTTGTGCCACTAACAGAACTCTCTGGGTCAGCCATTCTGACATTTTTCAGTCTCCATCACTGTTGTCTGTTCATCCATCTCATACAGCAACAGCTTGACTGTGAGAGTCTTATGGGAGACAGTGCTGAAAGCTCCCTCTAAAGTCCAGATAGACAGTATCTGCACTGCTTTCCCCTTACACACCACAGCAAGCACCTCATCGTGGAAGGTTAGCAGGTTGGGTTTGAAAGTGATATTCCAGTGGAGAAGAATGAATACCAAATGTAAGGGCTGGTGTATTTTACTGTCTCTATAATATGTAATGAGTGCATGTTTCTTTTTCTCTTCAGGAATTTTGTGAATACTTTTATTCAGTTTAAGAAGCCTATAATTGTAGCAGTAAATGGCCCAGCCATTGGACTTGGAGCATCTATATTGCCTCTGTGTGACGTGGTTTGGGCTAACGAGAAGGCTTGGTTTCAGACACCGTACACTACTTTTGGACAAAGTCCAGACGGATGTTCATCCCTTACATTCCCACGAATAATGGGCCTGGCTTCTGTAAGTAGCTTGCAGGGTAGGGGCTGACAGCTTCACAATGCAGTTGTGTTAATTGATCCAGAGCAATTTCTAGACCTTTTAACCTTTGCTGTACTGTCTTTTCATTATTTCTTCCTTCTCTCATGAGAAACCAGTATTTATAGCTTCTCTGTTCCATGTTGTTCCAACCCAGCCTTGGCCTGTGTGCACAGAACAGAAAGCAGGCACAGAATCTTTAGAAGTCCCTTCCAACCCCTACCATTCTGTGACCTAATCCCACACCATGGGTGTACCTGTAACCTTAACGTTGGCAGAAGGGGTGATGTCCTACATACCAGGACACACATTCCCTGCCCATGTCTCCCAAGAACCAGCTGCCAGTCTCTGGCGTGTAGCACAGCATCAGAGTGTAGCAGTGAAGGGGCTGGTCTGCGCTGAATGTCATTGCAACACAGGGTGCTGTGTCAGCAGCTATTATGCAAATTAAGAATTCAGCTTTCATGCACTCCAAGTTGTGTTGAACTTCCTCGCTTTGTGTGTCTCTGCTGATGTTTAACACTAGTGTGTTATGCAAGAAATGCTAAATCTAAATTACCTTTGTGAGGCAATTTTTTTTCAGTCTTATACTCAACTTCCAGTATTGCTTGGATTGGAGAAAAAGAAAAAGGCTAATGCTTATATTTTGAGTAGCAAGGCAAAGCAACATGTTACTTAATATCCCTTTTGGGTTTGTTTTGCTTTCCAATTAGATGAAAGAAACAAATGTAATAATAAGCTATTTAAAAAAAAAATCTCTTACCTACATTGTTTTCACTACTGGTTTATATATGTGATGTTGTTTGAAAACTGGTAGACCTGTGTGTCTCATTCCAATTTAAAGCTGAACAGTAACGGTATGAAACAAACACCTGTAGCTACACCTCTTTTTCTTTTTTTTTCCCTTAAATTACTGTTTATTTTCAAAGCCAGGTTTTCCCTGTAGGTGTTTATTGATTTAAGAATACAGATTTTAATATATTAAAAGCATCAGTTTGAACAGGTATAATGATTCAGTGTGTGATGTCTGGATTGTAGTTATTAGAAGAGAACAGAAAAGGTAACTGAAATAGATTAACACTTATAAGAGTATCTTTAATATCTTAGCATGTTTCAAACTACTGATTGTTCCTTTCCCTTTTTATTTGGCCATCCATTCATCCATCCATTCCATCCATCCCTGTCCTTTAGAGACTTGTAGCTGTTACTTTGAATTTTTCAGAAGCTGTACAAAAACAGACGCAGCTCTTCCCTAGTATACTTTCATGCGTGTGTTTGTGAATATGCCCCCATTTTTAACTACATAGGTTTAAAGTCAAAGCTTCCAGTGGTTAACAATTCAGTGCAGAAGTCCACTGGTCTCATAGTATCCCTCTGCAGTATAGTAATGTCAGTGCTGTATGAGACCAAGTTGGACTTCAAGCAGCAGATTCCATGAAACAGATTCAGAATCTATACTGAAAATTTTGATAGAGTATCACGCTTTTCTATCTATAAAAGGGAGAGAGAAATCAACAGAAGGAAGAGATGGTAGGAGGAAGATGAGAAACGTTAAGGAATAAAAACTATCATACAAGAGAAAGCATTAAGGCCTCGATGCATCATAAATTTGCTACCGATTTATTAATTCAGCAATATTATTCCAACCTTTTAACTCTTGTAAGACAGATTCAGTACATTATTCTTTACCACCAGTAGTTATGTACAAATCTTCAAGGGCAAGACTGTTAGAAATATCTTCCCTCTTGGGTCAGTCTTGGCTAGTGAGCAGGTCTGTCACACTGGAGGTTGTTGACATAACATGTTCAGCAGAGGTAATTACTGCAGGAAAGAAAACTCAAAACTGATACTATATTGGGAAATACCAAGAACTGTGATCTATAATAGAGATCGAGGAGATGTTTGTCAGGTTAGATGTTATTGCGTATCTGCTTTGGAGTTTCTGGTCTAGTTTTCTGGCCCTGGATATAAAGCAGAGGAACCACAGGATCAGCTTCCCCCAGAGGGTTTCTCTGTCAGATGTCCATCAGGCAGGGCAATATTCCTTATGCTTTTCTGTCAGTCACAAGAGATTTGCTTTTCCATGGTACCTGTAGTCCCCAGCCAGGGCCTCAGATGTTCTAGAGACCTGAGATGCTCCACAGCAGCTGTTGCCTTGGGGCTTGGACAAAAGGCCCCTGTGAGCCTCAAAAGGATTCAGTGGATGAGACACCAGAGGATGTCCCAGTAAAGTGCCTCTCTGGAAGGAAAAAGATTGAGTAGAAAATGAGATGTTAATGATAACCTTACATTAATGAAACTTTTTTATCCTCTTCATTTCTACTGATGTATTCTTGGAAAATAACCACCAAGTGTGTTAATTTTCACAGCAGATACAAGGCATGATTATTATGTATGTGATTAAACCTTGTTTAGTAGGGGGTCTCCAGCATACATTGTGTATTGATCAAAAGTGGAGATGCCAGAGCAGAACATTTCCCTTCAAAACCTGTCAACTGAGAATACTGCTGGGAGTGAGGTTTTCTGCTAAAGCTGTGATACAGCTGGCAGAAATAAGATAACTGCACCATTATTACTTGTGGGTTTTTTAACCTCCAGGAGAACTTGTTAGTTGCTACTGAGCTTTAGAAAAAAAAAGTTTCCTAGCATTCATTTCTCTCCTTGTTACCAAAGGTACATGTGAAGAATAGATAGACCTGACAAGCTGATTTAAATTTCTGACTTTCCTAACTCCCAGTTAAATTATCTTCACATTTTGAGATATAAAGGTTAAATATCTTTCAAAATGATTTTGGAAGGATTTTTTCTTTGCCCATCTCCTTTAGGAAAATGATTCCTGGGTTTAGACAGACTTGTGTCTATGACTGATTTTTGGCTAGTGTTTCAAGTTAGTATCTGTCATTCACAGCCTGGAAAATTAGAAGGTAGATTTGTGCCTGATAGTTTATGTACCTTGTATATTTATTTGCTTTTGCCTCCACCAAAGGTGGAACTATAGGGGTAAATCATTTATACTTTTAGTTTGAGGCTTGGTGAGGGTTTTTTTTTTGATATATGCAAATCACAACTTGTGAGAACCAACAAATTATTGAGAGATGTGCTGATAATGTTATCTAAAAGATCACAGATCTCTCATTTTTACATGCCTAATGGACTGGGAGTCAGCAACTAAACTGCCAGTAGAATCAGACTTTGTATTTCATTACAGAGGAGCAAGTAATAGAGCTCTAAGTTTTAAAATGTCTTCATGTGTCAAATGGCAGTGCCGGGAACAATCACCTGCAGCCTCTAGATAACTTGAAATCCTTTGCTGAAAGTTGCTCTAATTATTACTAAAATTTCCAGCATTAGAAAACATTTAAACTTGGAATTTTGTCCTCAGAAATGCTACACCTGGCAGAGTGCTTTGTAACAGCTTTGTTTTCCATATTCCAACGGTCCAGTGATGCATTTTCAGTGTAAATTAGTCACTGAAAAAAAATCCAGAAAAGCTGGTTGCGATATTTTCTTTTTTTTAATGAGGTTGTCTGACTTTTAATCTCCATTGGCTGTTTGTTCAAAGTTTATGTAAGAAACTTCACTAAAGGTAGAACTAAAGCACAAGTGTAAATGGTTGTAGGGTGAAGTTTAAATGGAGATGCTGATAAATGAAGACCACAAATCAAAGAGTTACAGAACTAGAGATCACGTTATTGCATAGAGGGCATTACTCTGTTCTATTCCCTTTAAACTACATACAAGATATTTTTTATACTTTATTTTTTTTTTTAAATAAGGCTGTTAAATCAGCTTTTGAAAGGTTTTTATCAATTCAATAGTGGACTCCTAACTGAAATAGGGATTTTCATTTTCCGTTCATTTGATCAGAAACTGGGTTATATCCTGCTCACTTCAGTGGGTTTTGGAGGTTAAATTCTAAGATGATCCAGCAATTTCAAATGTTGCCTCAAATACTGCTGAAGACTCTTGAGAAGTGCTGCAAATAAACTGTGTATTTAGGTTTTGACTCTTTTCAGTACTAAAACACATTTCAGTTGCAAAATAGTTAACTGTTTTCTACCAAAAAATAGTTTTGGTAGAAACTAGTATTAACCATTCTCTTCTGCCAAGACTTGGCAGTTCCAAGGTCTGCTGCCAAACTGGCTTCTCTTCATGAATTACAGATGATGTAGATTTTTAGCAAAGATTTCATTGGTGCAACTAGTATTACAATAAAGGGCAAGCTGATGTATTCATTGCTCTTTCACAGATCTACGCTGTTACACATACACTGTTAATCAAGTTAGACATACTTTGAGAAAGTTAGAGCTAATGCACAATCCTAAAGGAGAAACAACAAAAGAAAGACTTTTTCACATTTAATCCTTCAGCCTAGACCTCTGCATTTGTAATACTACTGATGTAGCACAGTCAACAACAGTGGCCAGCTACCTGTAGGCAAGTCTTTTTTTCTTTTAATTAAAAGTTGGAAGAGCTATAATAAAACTATTTCAAATAGCGCAGGCATTTTCCTTCTTTGTTTTGAACACTTTTCCTTTAATGAGTTTTGTCTCATTACATTTCATACCAGAAGTAACTTTTTATCCCTTCAGGCCAATGAAATGTTGTTCAGTGGAAGGAAGCTGACTGCGCAGGAAGCTTGTGCCAAAGGACTCGTCTCTCAAGTGTTTTGGCCTGGAACATTCACACAAGAAGTAATGGTTCGAATTAAGGAACTTGTCACATGTAATTCAGTTGTAAGTTTTCCTTTATTTTCTTAAATACATTCTTGTGAGTAGATTGAGTGAATCCAAGTATTACTAGATTATGTCATTATGTCCTTCTGAAGATAAGACAGGTTTCATGAAACAAGGACCACCTCTTTTAGTATAGCACCATCTTTCAACACCTTCTTTTGTGTCTGGGCTGCTGAGGGTTATTTTATCATATATATAAAAGTCAGTTTGTATCTGACTCTTTACCATAAGCCACAATACCTTGTGAAATCGGTGGACATGCTCCTACATGACCTGATCTAGATGAACCTGCTTCTGCAGGGGGGTTGGACTAGATGATCTCTACAGGTCCCTTCCAACCCCTACCATTCTGTGATTCTATGATCACTGAACTCTTTACAGTGTGTTTTGGTTTTGACATAGTTGTGCAAGTCCACCTTTTTATAGTTAACAGTATAAATAGTTGCCCTGAGAAACATTTCTGTGCACAGAAACACAGAAATCTTGACCTGTAACTGAATGCCTGGAGTTGTAATTGTAAAATTACTGAGGAAATAAATGCAGTCTTTGACATGAGGTTGAATTTAACAGCTTTATGAGTAATGCCTAGTGCATTTGTGGCTGTGGGCCTCACTGGTGGTTACATAAGGTAGCTAAAACTATCACTATTTGATACTTTCTTTTGAGAAGAGATGCAGTACAAATTAACTGTTCTGTGCACCAGAAATCTTGGATTTGGAAAAGGAGTAATAGCTTTCTAAAGGAAAAACCAACCGAGATTTGTCATTCTGCTTTAAATGCTCATGAGAGAGTCAAGGCCTGCCTGGTTATTAAGAGCAGCTCTGGATAATAGTGATTATGATTAGCCTTCTCCAAAATGGAGCTGGAGTTTTCCCTGGCTGTCAGTATAAGACTATATACATGCATACACACTACCATAGTTATTATTTTACCATTTTCATTGTTTCCACATTTTTGTGAACTTGTAAATTGTATGGGTATAGGCTAAAGAAAGTTCTGTGTGATGCTACAAGAGAAGCTCTAGGAAATGTTTCTCATAGAGTATGTTCATGACTTGCTAAGCTTAAGTTCATAATCAGCTTTAGGATTTGTGTGTATAAACCTGTAAGTGCACCCATTGCTCAGTTCTCATGTAACCCTAGACCACCTCCCTTTGTTTTTTGGCCTAGGTACTTGAAGAATCCAAAGCTTTAGTACGTAATATCATGAAGGTGGACTTGGAACAAGCGAATGAAAAGGAGTGTGAAGTTTTGAAGAAAATCTGGGGCTCAGCACAAGGAATGGACTCAATGTTAAAATACCTGCAGAAGAAAATCGATGAGTTCTGATGAGATGCCCATTGACACTGGAATTGTATTTCTCGGACATCGGGCCAAAAAAAAAAAAAAAAAAAGCCCATTTAAAAAACCTATATATAGACTCACCCCTTGCTCAGCTTGGGAACAGGAGTTGAACCCCTTCCCTCCCCTTTTATTGTCAAGGGGTTTTAAAGTACTGTATCACTTACATTTGAACAAAACTCCTTTCTCCCTGATTGTTACCTACAGATATATATCCACACACACAGGTGTGTATGTGTGTGCATATATATATATATGTCTTCTTTTTATATATAAAATGTAATATGTGTGTGAGAGTGTGTACGTAGACACACACACAAGCTAAAAAAAAAAAAAAGATAGAGTGCACTACCAAACATCTCTTTAAAGGCTCTAGTTTTTATTACCTTTGGCTAGTACTGTATCAAAATAGAGATTGGATTAAAAAGTGAATGGTGTTGCATCATTTTCTGTGTGGCAGGGAAGTCTGGAAAAATGCATTTCTCTTTCAATAGAATACAGAATTGAAACGGGTATTAGCCAGCCCTTACTTTCACTGCCCAAGGAGTCAGCGAAGATACGAGGCGTTGTTGTCACGGAAGAAGGTTGAAATACCTCAAGTCATGAAACATTCTAAAATTTGGGGGAGTCGAACCCTATTAAACCACATATCTCCCAAAAGAGAGTGTGCTCAGGATTAATGCTAAGAAAACACTCTGTCCTGTTTTTGGGGGGAGGTATAGAGAGGGGGAGGAAAGGGGTAGGAATATGTTTTAATTCTTACCCAGATGGCATGAAGAAACCACTGTCTCTTGGGGAAGGGGAGTGAAGGGAAGCAGGAGGGCAATGGAAGAGGGAAGAAGAAGAAGAAGAAGAAGAAGAAGAAGAAGAAGAAGAAAAAAGCTTGTTTTGCAGTATTAGTGAGTCACTGAATATCTTATATATGACTATCCTAAGTTATAAGTTAGTTTTAGTGGGTTTTTAAATAGTCTTTCTGGGTTTGTCTCATTCTGTTTTTGTTTTTTAAATAACTACATAAGTGCTTCTGTTGCTGGGTGAGAATACTACTTTATATACAGTTTGGGTTTTCTTTTGGTTCTTTTTTTTTTTTCCCCCCTATTTGCTGGTTTTAATTGTTGTATTACACCAAAAATGCATTTTATGTTCATGAATTTTAGGTTCACTTAGAATATATTATTTAATAAGTTAAAATTCTTTTGGCACACTATTAAGTAAAAAAAAAAAACAAAACTCCTTTAAAAAAAAACCTACCTTATATTAGATGTTTAATGTTCTTTGTCTATGCTTTTTTTTTATTATTTTAAATCTACACTATCTACAGTATGGTGTAAAAGAGTGCCCTGTGTAAATAGACCTATTTTGCATTCCTTTCAGGAGTGGTTATTGATTCCTGACTGCAGATATCTATTATTACTTGGATATCTGTGCTTGCAATCTTATTGAATGTATTATGAAGAATGGAAAAAAAAAAAAAAGAAATGGAACCTTATTTTTGTACAGTTTTGAAGTTTTTACTTGGAACTGACCCACCTCCCCTTCCCAGTGGAGAGCTGTACAGTGTGTAAATCTGCCTTTACCTTGGATTGGTACAGTATTTTTGCATCTGTGGGACCTACTTTTTTGTTCTAGTAGTTTGAACTATATATAAACTGTACAATCTGTAAAGTTTTTATAGAATAAATATTCAGCTGTGAAAACTGGTTAAATAAAACTAATATTTCTTAACACATTTTAAATTTGGTTCCCTCAGTTGTCTTTTTCAAAGACATTGCAGTTCTAATTTTAAAAGGTTGTTTAAACAAATCTTTCTTAGAAATCCAACCTTTCAATATTTATGTTTTGTTTTCTTAAACTCATATATAAACACAACAGTTCAACTGAAAAAGTTGTAAAGCAATTTATTGTTGTAAACTATATAGATATTTATACTCTTAGAGGAGATGAATAGCAGATGACAGGCAGAAGGTCATTCTACTCTAATTGTTTTGTTACAGTTCTTTTAGAACATCAAGTAGCTTATTTCTTTGCAATATCTTAAAAATGGGTTATTTTCCTGTAGTATAGTGGGAATTCCTTCTCTGAACTTGACTTTACTGAAAGGGATAGGGAAAGATACCTTACCTCCAGTTCTATGATGTCAAGCCTTTTGAAGTTTGCCTCAGAAGATCCTCTTTCTGGCATCTGTAAAACTCATTTGTGCACAGATTGCATCCATTTCAGCTGGAGGATTATTTATGTTCTCCTGAAACAGGAAAGAAAGAACTTTACTGAAGAATTAAATTTTAGAAGAATTTAATCAATTGAAGGTGCGGGCAATTCAAATGGGAAAATGGTTCTACTTGCTTCATATTTTGTGTTACTATCAGTCAGGCTCTTATGATGCAAATTGTAGGCAACGTGAGCTGTGACTAAGTTGGTGACCACATCAATTCCTGCCTTCAACTGGATAAAGTCTTTAGTTCAGCTCAATTCATATACACTGTCAGTGTCACTGCCATCTTCCCTAATTTCATTCTCAAAGCAGTAACTCATTTTAAGCTGGAAAATGATGCTCTCCATAAATATACACATTTTGTTGATATAGGGGACTGACTACACTGATACTCTTTCTTTAGGCATATACTGTCCAGTTCTTTTCAGCATAGATCAGGAATTACCCTTTCTGTAGGAAGTTAAGTCTGGTTCAGTCTTTGCAAAACCAGAACAGAACAAAGACAGAAAAAATACAGTCCTCTGTCCTAGCAAGCAAGGAGGCCTGAGAGAGAGCATAAGAACCAACTTAAGGCATTTTCAAGGCTTTCCTTCCCCAACAATATGGGTCTTTGCTTGTAGCATTCTACATGAATCTGCAGTGCTCTATACATGAACTGAAGCACCAGATTTAGTCTCTGACGATGGAACTCAACTGGGGCCCACTCAAACCTTTGCAGCCAAAGGAGAGGCATGGGGAGGCTGCTGAGGGCAGCGTTAGTTCTAAGGCACCTCCTCTGGAGTCGCAGCCTCCCTCGCTGAAGCAGAGGCACTTCAAAATGGCTTTTCTACGTTGACTCTGATGGGTGAACAACTTGAACCTGGAGAATTTTTGGAGCGTCATTAATCTTTGGACCCAGGTGCAATGGAAGCAGCATCTTTCTGAACAATGCCTGAAAAAACGAAATAAATAAATGAAATCAAAGTCATTTAAAACAAGGAAGAACTTTTCCTCAATTTTTTTCCTTCCTTCCACCATGGAAGCAACTCCTACTACCTGTTGTTGGGGTAACAGAGGGCTAGTGCAATGAGGAATAATAGTATTGGAACATGAAAGTCAGCTGTCTTTTAGCCTTGCTCAGTGCTGGCCTTCCACATCTCCTGTCAAAGTTTTCTATGGTGAGCATGTTGCTGTACTACACAATCTGCTTAATTCCCTAGGGAGGGTAGAGACACACTGTAAAGGCAACTGGCAATGGTGGTGGCCAAAACTTCAAAACCTTGAATATTTCTGACATTCTAGTACTGCTCATGAAATAGGGAACGTCTCAGGCACTAGCAAAAAGACAAGCATCTATACAACTGGACTGCACCGAGGTCTTGTCTCCACAAAAGCTTCATCACATTGAAGTTTATTTTTGGAAGTACATAAGAGGATTTTTCTCCTGATCAGGAAGCAGCACCAGAGAGCCAGGGGTTGAGCGTACTTGGAACTGTTCGGAAGCCACCTGTGTACACTTAACCACACCTTCTGCTGTTATGTTAGTTTGAACAAAGATAGAAAACCAAGCAGGGTTTTAGTCCTGGGTAAGCTAACCTACAACAAAAGGTATGTTAGGGTAATCTAAAGATGTGAACTCACATACCAGTCTTTTCCTTGTTCAGGCTTCTTGATTTGCACAAAGCCAGGATTTGCAGTTTTCTTCAGCGAGTCCTCCCTGGGATTGCTGCCATTGCTAAAAGACCCTTCTTTGTCTTTCAGAAGCCGCACCCTTATCGTTCTGAAAACAAGATTATGGGAAATTAAATCATCTTTTTAGGTGAGATTCATTTCTTGAAAGTCAGACATACTCAAAGAGAAAACTGCATAATGCTGAGCTATAAAGTGCTTGTCTATCAGTTACTGCATTTCATGCTTTACCCAAAGGGTGGATAAACAGGACTGCAAATATCTAGCAGCAAACAAAACATTTTTGGCCAAGTGGAGAGAAGAAACTTTCTTCAATAAGTGGAGCCAGTACTCTACACAATGCTTGTAGATTTGGTGGAGCTTGATGGAAGTTAAGGCACTTCACATTAGTCTGGGACATGACCAATATCCTTCCAAGGCAGGAGGATGAGATATCCCCGAATTACAAACTGCCACATGATTTTCCATCCTAAGGACCTGACAGCAGCAGTCACCACTCAGGCTCTCATACAGAGCTGTGGCAGACACTGAGTTGGCAACCTTAAATCATGTAGTATGGGAGCTCGGTTAGTTAGACTTCAGACAGCACACAGGTCAATTTTCCTTTCCAAGGGAAGAAATATCAGGAAGAGATAGCACCACATAGCACAACATCCCCATGATCCTGTTCTGTGCATCCTCTCAGATTTCTCTAGAGAACTTCACTCACAGGTCTCTGCATGTTTTCCTACTCGTGAGGAACAAGTCTGGCAGATAAAGTCATGCACTAGACTTCCCAAACAAATACGTTTACCTCACAAGGTAGTCACAGGATGAAGAGTGGTTTGATGTGCAAGGATTTTGAAGCGTAACACAAACTGAGAAGACGGTGATGGAGTTCTTCTGGCCCTCCCTCATCCCTCCTGCACAGGAAAAATACAACAAATAATTAGAAACCACCAAGACACAGAAGATGGGAACTAGCAGAAGCTTCAGGAATAAATAAAGGAATAGCAGTTACTTTCCATGAAGTCCTCATTCTTATCACCCTTGGCACTGGAAGAGATAAAATTGACATGAAACACCTGTTCGATACATCAGTGTGAAGCACATTATTGGTACCTGTGCCTAAACACTGGCAGGCTTCTGCACTTATCATTCACAGCCTCTGGGCCTCATGGGGGAACTTCAGCCACCCTAGTACCTACTGGAAGGACACCACAGAGAAGGCTCTGAAGAAATCTCATCAATGTGTGTAAATACATGAAGGAGGATGGCAGGAAGAAGGGAGCCAGGCTCTTTCCAGTGACGCCCAGGGACTGGACTGGACCAGAGGCAGTGGGCACAAACTGAAACGTGAGAGGTTACCTCTGAACATCATGAAACACATTTTTTTACTGTGAAGATGGCTGAGCACTGGCACAGGTTGGCCACGGAGGCTGTGCAATCTCCATCCTTGAAGATACTCAAAACCCTTCTAAACATGGTTCTGGGCAACCTACTCCAGATGGCCTTCCCTTGACGGGTGGAGGTGGGACTAAATGGTCTCTTGAGATCCTCCTTCTAACCTCAACCAGCCTATGTTGCTGTGGGAGGGAAAAAAGAAAGCAACAAAACCAAAAACCCACTTGCATTCCTTTTCCAACTATCCAGTCATCATCCTCCAAACCTCTATGGCAAGAGCTGCAGGCTCATTGGGCTCTGCAACACCACATGCTTTAGTTTTTGAGAACACAACGCCATGGGCTCAATGGTACCAAACCACCCAGAAGAGAGAGATACGTACACAGCAACTCGTGTGTTCCAGCTAAGACAGGGATCATCCTTTACCCTATCTGTTAAAAGAAGATTAAAGAAAAAGTTATTTGTTCTAAGAAAAAGAAGCTATTTGTTTCTTTGAGTGTAAACAGGATTGTGATGGTTACACAAATCGAGTGCATGCCTTTTGCAGTACCTAAAAGATTGCTTTGGCCTCGGCAGCTCCTTGAAATGTTTTCCTGCCAAGATCCTCCTCAATCAATCAGTAATCCAGCCACTGGCAGTCATACTGAAATGTAACCACATGGGATACTCACAACAGCATATAGCATGAGCCTTTATATCCAGTGTAGCACATCTTTACTATGTCCTCTAGATATAATTTGCTAAGCACATACTACAGAGTAACTAGGTAACTGCACGGTGAGAGCTCAATTCATAATGCTGTATAACAAACCAACACTTCCCAGATGCTGCTTTCCAAGGCTCATTCATTATAAACCCTTACTTCCATCTCCAGTAAAGCATTCTGATCGCTAGACAAAACCTAGAACATAAGCAATCTTCAGAGCCCTGCTTATTTTCACCAAATTCACTGCCCCATCGTTCTCAGGAGGAAGAGGCACTCACCGAGGCCACCTTCAAAGTCACCAAACCATGTGCTGGGCAAATGCTGCTGCCAGTAGCGGCTTCAGTGAAACGCAGACACTGCTCCTTACAAATATAATGGGGGGTTTTTTTGAGTCCCTGAGCTTGTCAAGTTGGACTGAGATCTTTATTAAAAGAACAAAAACAAACTTAAAAACGTCTGCTAAGACAGGAATAACTGAAACATGTGCCTCTACAGAAGTCATGCTCACACTACACGATGTTAAGTAAAAATGACAAAATAACAGTTTACTTTCCATATTCAAATGCCAAAAGATAGACACATCCCCATATTTCTTCCCAGTCCTCTCCACTGTGCCTCCCTGCTTCCAGGCTTTACACTCAGACTGGTGGGAATAGAAGCTAGAAATGTGATAAACCCTGAACTTACATGCTGGAAGTACTCCTTTGGATGCTAAATAACAGGTCACAATATTAAAACAATGCAAAGCTGGGATGTTTTAAACTGAATGACCCCTTGAATCGAGGGGATCAAAACAAGAAAGCGAGCGGAAGCCACCTTGTCTGCCAGGAGATTTTTCTGCTTGCTTCTTGGAAGGCATCTCAAAACCAATCACGCAAGAACAGGAGTACACAAACTGAACTCTGTAATCTCAAGAGCTGGGCTGTAACAACCACAGCAGCATTTGTAAAGGCATCATTACATAGCTAGGAAAATTGAAGTCACACTTTCATTTCTGAATGTTGTTTGAAAGAATTACATGTTCATTCATGCTGACAGAAGAACGTATCCTGGACTGAAATGAAACAAGTCCATGCATCCAAGAGAAGGAAAAGGATTAAGTCAGGTCTTTACATCAATTCTCTTGAAGCAAAATAAACTACAACAGCCAATCTGATGGAGAAACCAGAGGCAACAACTCCGCAATATTTTGAACGACCTATTTCTGGTCATGAGAACAGATTTCTTTTTCCCCTAGAATTATAAGCATCTGAGATTACTGATATTAGTGGGACTGCAGGATTATTTCTAACTCCTTCAACTGAAGATTTGGTTTTAATTGCCTGTCCTAACAATGTGAAGCGAGAAATTCGGGGACCTCACATAAACCAGCTCTCAAGTAGGATAAACACTTAAGAAAAATTTCAGACTCACTATGCTCACAAAATGTCTTTGTATCAGAAGACATGCTATTGTACTTTGTTCCTAAAAAGATACAGCCCCAAGGTGTACAGTTCAGGTTCTTGTACGATGGACACCCCCAGCATCACGACAACCGTTCTGACGAGAGCGACAGCAGTTTTTCACATTTGCTCAATTCTTTTGTATTCTGACACATATTTAGATATTGGGGCTAAAATAATCGATTTAATCAGATATTAAACAGATTAAACACAATTGGTTGAAAGCACAGTTTTCCACAACAACTAAAAGCAAAAGTGGTAGGCACACAAGAATGCTGTTGATGAGGTACCTCAAAAACCTGAAAATATGTGAGGAGCGTCTGGAAATATCTGGTCAACCTGTATTAAAATGGCATTCAATTCTCTCCCTAGTCATCCTAACAGCAGGGCAGGTCCACTCATGTAGTAAGTAAGTTAAAGCATTAACTTACCACATGAGCTCAAGCATTGAGAGCAAAACTTGCTGAACAAGAGATGTGTCACATCTGTTTTTAACAGTTCTCATCATGCGTTACAACTGCAATTTTGCCGCTGAGCCTGATGTCACGGATTCTCAGCAGGTCACTTAAGATGTGTCTTTTTCAATTCTGCCTCTGTTCAGTTGGGAGTGATTGTAGAAATTTCAAAACAAAATAAACAAGTAATTCAGTAGTCTGACACTATAATCAAACAAGCCAATTAAAAATTGTCCAGAGGTCCCTGAGAGAGGTTGGTTGGCTGAAAATCAGTGTAATCTTACCAATGACTAGAAAAAAAACATGCATAGAGTCCTTGACTTTACATTCAGAGACTTCATAAATCTTCAGCACAGTTTGTACCCCAAGTTGTTTGATTGAACCCAGGAAATTCCCTGCTAGAAAGTTTCTGGCCAGAGATTCACCAACATTATTTCCCCATTTCCTATATTTGTGGTGCTGCTTAAGTTAATGCTGACGGAACGCCACTGTAACCTGAGAAGAGCTTCAGCACGGGCAGCAAGGACCTACATGTTATCACTGAAGCCACAGCAGCCCAGCAGTACAAAGCACAAGCAAGACAAGCACTAGATTTTTCTCTCTCAGATCGCTGCCTCATCACAAACTGAAACCACTTGCACAGACAAAGAAGAATTAGAGCATCACACCCAGAACCTTCTCCGCAAGGAGGACAGCTGAGATTTAGGATCTCTTGCATCTGTTTTTGCATTCACACACACACAACAGGAGCTCTGTTCGATGAGCTGTGCAAAGGCATCCGTGCAAAGGCAGCCTGGAACGCTGCCATACTTGACCCTGCAAAGCATGGATGATTAAGTAGCAGAGTACGGCATTGCTAAGACTACAGTTTCCTCACCAGATCAACATGGTATCACTACCTCTCAGGCTTTCCCATGAAGGAAGCTGCTATTCCCAGCTCACATCAGCAATGTGAAACTGCACCCTCCAGCACACTCTCCCTGATAGCTGAAGCCATCCACCTGGTGCCAGTTCTTTCTTTCCAGCTTGTGTTTTGTGGAGGAGTATCAAAATCCTTCAAAAGTGTTCTCTGAACAACTGCTGCCCACTGCCACAGAACAGTGTGGCCATAAACAAGGAAGAATGCAAATGACAAAGCCTCAGAGCCTTCAAGTTAGATGCAGATTTAGAAATTCTACGTTACAACGTAAAAAAAAATAATCAAAGAAACTCTGAACACTGTGGGACTCCTTGCAGCAAGTCTTGGCTTTGTTGGCTGGGGCCAGCAGGGATTTGATCCTGAGAACTGACACTTTTTCTTATTGCTGTCTCTGGAAGGACTACATTTGTCAGTGAGCTGAAGTGCTTCTGTGTCTCTGTGGGAGACCCTAAGGGGAAAATTAGGGTCTCCTCAGAACTGACAGGAAAATTAAAGACTTCCTCAAAGAAGAAAAGCAGCAAGGCAGAAGAAATCCAAGGGAAGAAGTGGAACTATTCCTAACAATCATAACTGCAGTTTTGTAAGTTAGGCTGGCTAGGTGCCCGGAATGGGTAAACAACCCCAAACCAGTTTAACTGACAAGTATATTACTGTTTGCATGGAGCAAACAAAACGACTTCTCAAAAATCTTAGCTACGGATTTTCCCCCATCTCTGCCCTTTCTTTTTTTTTTTTTTTTTTTTTTAATTTCTGTAAAATTCCTAAACCCCTGCTCTAAGATCATGGTGAAGTTCGGTATTCCTGACAGCAGCCACGAGGTTTAGACACAGAGCTGTCAGTAAAAGCAAATGGGAAATACATTTTGCTTAGATCTACATTGTTTAAATCCTTTCTTGAAAGAAAAATATATTTAGGATACATAAACAGCTGATTGTACAGCCACAATGCGTGACATGCAGTCTTCACATCTATATTCTACATGGACAACTTACCCAACAAGTTTACGAGGTTTTGCCCATTCAAAGTTTTAAGCACATTGTTTTTTTCAGTAACCTTTTAAAAAAAATATGCTTTACTACTAAGTCACTCCAACTGCCTTTCTATCAAGATAACTTTAAACTCACTTTTACCTCCCTGTCATGCTGGCCCAACATTGTTCCAGCAATTGTTCAAAATTCAACACTTGTAAAGGTGAGAAATGTTCACAAAACTCCAAATCAAGGCTCACTGGCACAGCTTCGAGGGCCTCAATTTAAAGATTACTGACCCAAGACTAGATATGATTGGAGGAACTTTCACAAGCAGTTCAGGGCACTCTGATGAGGCCCCCTTCTCAATGTCCTCTGTTGTAATCAGAAGACAGGGAACAGTGCAAACATTTTGCATTGTCATTTGATCTGCACAGGCTTTTCCTGCCTAGAACGAGTGAATCTGAATAGTAATTTTCTTTCTTGAGCAGAAGCTGTGATCAAATCATATGGAAATATAATAAAAATAGTGTTCCTCAGCTTTTCTGAAGGAAAGGGTAGGAGTCACATTGAAAAGAAGCTTCTCAAAGGTGGTGCACACAGTATCCTTCCCTGCTTTTCACAGCTATACTGTAATCCTCTACATGCTTAACACCCTGCACCTCTCTGCTCTGTTGCCTTAATTCAATAGCAACCTTGAGGAAGAACTTTACCAGTTCTCGGAATGGGTTTTGGGGAGAACATGTACTACCACTCACCAGCAGAAAAGGAACACTGGGTTGGTGGAGGAAGCCTGACACCTCTCTGGCTTCAGCTACCTGGAGTTGCTACTATACATTCAGGATCCTAACCTCCCATTCAAGCCTTTATGAAGTAGACCATGAGAATTGTTTGCTACCATTTGCTCACTGGATGGCTGAGCCTAGAGAGTGGTGGGGAATGGAGTTAAGTCCAGATGACGACCAGTCACCAGTGGTGTTCCTCAGGGCTCAGTGTTGGGACTTGTTCTGTTTAACATCTTTATCAGTGATCTGGATGAGGGGATTGAGTGCATCCTCAGTAAAGTCACAGATGACACTAAGCTGGGCAGGTGTGCTGATCTGCTCAAGGGCAGGAAGGTTCTTTAGAGGGATCTGGACAGGCTGGAGCTATGGGTCAAGGCCAATTGTTTGAGGACTTACAAGCCCAAGTGCCAGGTCTTATACTTGGGCCATGACATCCTCATGTGATGCTACAGGCTTGGGGCAGAGTGGCTGGGAAGTTGCTCAGGAGAAAAGGACCTGGAGGGTCTCAGTTGACAGAGGCTGCACATGAGCCAGCAGTGTGCCCAG
This sequence comes from Urocolius indicus, assembly GCA_013401255.1. NCBI lineage: Eukaryota > Metazoa > Chordata > Aves > Coliiformes > Coliidae > Urocolius > Urocolius indicus. Next base: position 116,587 of record WBNH01007687.1, on the reverse strand, counting down.
ATGGCCAAGAAGGTTTGTACATCCTAGCTTGTATCAGAAAGTGTGGCCAGCAGTGTCAAGGAAGTGATTGTGCTCCTGTACTTGGGCGAGGCCACACATCAAATCTTGTGTTCAGTCCCGGGCCCCTCACTACAAGGACACTGAGGTGCTGAAGTGTGTCCAGAGACGGACAACAAACTGGTGAAGTGTCTAGTGAACAGGCCTTATGAGGAGCAGCCAAAGGATGTTTAGCCTAGAGGAGACATGATCCCTCTCTACAACTACCTGAAGGAGAGTGGTAGTGAGGTCTACCTCACTCCAGTAAGAAATGATAGAACATGAGAAAATGCGTTCGAGCTGTGCCAAGAGAGGTTTAGATTGGACATTAGGAAGAGCTTTTTCACCAAGAGGCTTATTAAGCTTTGGAACAGGTTGCTCAGGGAGGTGGTGGAGTCACCATCCCTGGAGATATTCAAAAGACATGCAGATGAAGTGCTGAGGGATATGATATGGTTTAGACTAGTGATGGGCCTGGCAGGGTGAGGTTAGTGGTTGGATCTTAAAGGTCTTTTCCTACCATAGCGATTCTATGATTGTAATCGGCATCTTTTCTAATGAAAAGATGGGGTTGGACTAGATGATCTCTTCCAACCCCTACCATTCTATGAAAAGAAAGCCTTTTTCTCTCCTAGCATTATGTCAGCATTTCTCTTTGAGGAGCTGCAATCCAATTCATACCAGAGTAGAAAAATGGAGCACAGCAATCTTTTGGTCACCTTCATTCAAAAACTTTAAGCTTTTTTTTTTTTCTTGGCTTTATCCATCTTTCCCACAACTTGATGCCTTCAAATGTAATGCACAGTACATTGGCTGGAGACTTGCTGGTTACCCTGCTCTTCACACTTCCCCCTTTCCCAGCCCCCTACCTTGTCAGTGCTGTTAATTATTCTTCTATCTGTGCCAAAGGCTGAAGTCACAGTCTGTCTTTCAGTTCACTCACATCCTCTAGCTCTTCTTCTATAGCTGCCTCTTCCCTTTCCTCACAAACGTTATAAAGTTTGAATAACTCAGTCTTTTTCATACCTATTTACAAAACAGACAATGATAGTTTATTTTCCTTCCTCCCCCTCCCTCACTAAAACCCAGCAGCTGACAAAGCTCCATCCTTGTGTGCTTACACATTATCTAGGATAATCTGGACCTCACAGTGATACAGGGATTAAGAAACACAAAGCTTATTTTGGCTCTGTTGTGCTTCCAGCTCCTAGCAGCCAAGTAACTTCTTTCAAAATGTCATTTTCAACAAAAGCTGCAGGCTTTAAGACTCTAATTCATCCAAAACTACATGCAGATGAACAGGCTCCAGTCAGCTCTGACTGGCCACGAAGCCAACATGCTAATAGAGCTCCATCTTTGTTTTCAAAAACAGCATGACAGGCTAATTAATTTAATAGCCCAAACTTCTCTTTGGTTGGCTTCAGTTCCTTGCCCAGAAAGCTTACTCTAACTCTTTAAAATAGCTTGAAACTGGTTTTCACTACCTGAAACCATTAATACTCTAGACAGTCTGTCTCAGCATTTTCCCTGTACCGACCTTTTCCATCACCAAGGTAAGACACACGCTATTGTGGGAGAAGAATCAAAAACAGGGAACGACACATTCCTTTGTTAATGCCCCAATACCTCCGAAATCTGGCAAACAGGACATTATTCTGCTGGCAATAAGACCCTCAGAGCAGCTACAAGGACACAATTCAACAGGCTACATGTCTAACCACAGTACCATGAGGCAAAGACAAGCTTTTTGAACCTCGTTTAAGAACGACCAGTCAAGTTTAAATGCATTAGCTTGGGTGCGTTTCTTCTAGCCTCCCTTCTGTGGTAAAAACCAAAATCTTTTGTGTAACTTTAACCCTTTTTTCCTATGACTTCTTGTTTTGTCTTTTTTTTATATATATAAAGCTTTGAAGTTCTGGAAGGCAAAGATGGTGTTTTAGTACAGTGCTTGACACAATGCGGCTAGCAGACTACAGCATTTTGGGTTCAGTGTAAGAACAGGTTAGAAATTCGGTAAAGTGCTGCTACTGATAGTGAATCCTTCACTGAGATCATCCCGAAAGTTCAGGCAGGAAGGTTTTAGGCAGCAGGAACGAAGTTTATCCCCTCAGTAATAAGTGACCACAGTAAATTTCAAGCCACAGACACAGTGACACATCTGTGAGGGTTTAAAAAAACCACCAAAACAACAAAGAGGGACAGTAAAGATTGGTGAAATCAAGAGAAACTCAAGTCTACATAAGGGTGTAACTTATTTTTAGTTGTAGAACCGGGATCCTTTGAACAAAAACCTGACTCATTATGCCCACACTCAGGGTTACACAGAACAGCTCGGCACTGATGAGCAGCCACCTGATATTGCTATCCCCAAAGGTGTTTAATTACAAGCCAGCTTACTTGAAGACAGTTGAAGAAAACAAACAAAAAGTCTTACAGAGGCATTTATCAACACATCTTCTTCATCAGTGACCTGGATGAGGGGACAGAGTGTACCCTCAGCAAGCTCCCTGATGACACCAAACTGGGAGCACTGGCTGATTCCCCAGAGGCTGTGCTGCCATTCAGTGGGATCTCGACC
>WBNH01007687.1:89727-113701 GCA_013401255.1 Urocolius indicus | reverse complement strand
GGGAGCCCTGGCACAGGCTGCCCAGGGAGGGTGTGGAGTCTCCTTCCTTAGAGGCCCCCAAGACCCGCCTGGACGCATTCCCAGGCAACAGGATCTAGGTGGACCTGCTTCTGCAGGGGTGTTGGACCACTCTATGATTCTATTTATCAAGAAGGGTTTGTTTTTTTTTTTCCCCTGCCATACTTGTGCAAGGGCAAGAAACCAAGAAGGTTTACTACAATGCTGATCAGCTTCTTGCTTGTTGCAAAGGTTCTGGTGTCTGTAGGTCTCCTCTTAGAATAGAGTGGCACCTCACCTTGTTTGAGTGCAAGTGGAATAAATCTAAACATGCTTACAGGTATTTAGCACAAGAAGTTACTTGTTTATTGGGAAGAAAAAACAAAAGCATGTGTTTACTCAATTCAAGACACTAAGGAAGGAGGTGGGGGTACTCCGTTTGCACTGAAATCAACCATCTTATCACATTCTGTCCTTTTATGCCTACAAGAGTCTTATGGAGTTTGGAGGAAAACATATCAGAGCCTCAAATTAGTAATAAAGACAGACGGTATTTTAAGACCACCTAAAATACCAAAGGCAATATTTTTGTGTTTAGTCTCAGTCCAAGACCAATTTCTGGTTTTCCTCTTTATCATTTTGGCTTTTTTTTTTTGTTGAAATTGAATTCAGAGGGAAGAAGAGAGGGCACTAAGGCCATTTTAGAGCAGTAACTGTATGAGCTGACACACTATTTTAAGAACCCGAGGTATTTTTGTCCTCACAATTTATGGGAGCAAGCACCTGTGAAATTTTTGGACAAAACCTGGTTGATGAAGCAATTTCTATGCTACTAAAAAGAGCCTCAGCCAAACATCTGTCTTATGTTACTACTGCAGTTTTTGACTCTTTGTTTCCAAGTCACATTTTTGGGGTCTTTCAGAAAATGACTGGTACTCCCAAGATAACGGGAGGCAGGGGGGACATCAACCAAGCACTGTTTCAGAGCTACGGTACACCATTTGTGTGCTAAAGAGGAGTGAGCAATCAGCGTTGAGGGCTTCCTAGTTGGGTGACAGTTGTCAGAATACTCTTCCAGAAGAGGAGGATGCAAATCCTGCTTGCTCATCTCCACAGGCTTTGGCAAGTGCTGGCCAAGGGCAGGGTCAGGTGGGGCAAGCAGGCCCCCTGCCTGCAGCAAAGCCTTGGCTGTCTCCTTGGCCAATTTCTTCACTTCAGCACAGTGAACAATTTTAGAAACAAGATGTCAGCAAATCCAGGGGCACTTGAGCTTTCTGAACCAACTCACCAATGCATACTAGAGTACAAAAAGAGAGAGTGTACTGCCCCAGATTATGAAGCACACCAAAGCAGTCCTGGATGGGGCAGACTTACTTTCTGACAGGCATACAGAAAGATGTTTTCTTCATAGCTCCTCTCCCTAGAGGTCCTCAGCATATAATTCACTCGATCAAGCCATGCATTGAAGAAGGAGCAGAGAACAGCACCTGGATCTAAAGAAGTCTCAGATTTAGCTGAAACTTATCAGCAACTGCACTTCCAGGCTCCAGGAGGGGAAAAGTCATTCACAAAATAAACCTATAGAAAAAAAAAAAAAAATGGGCTTTTCCACCCAACACCAGTGAAGAGTTTTGCATAAAGCATGCGTGCTCTCTTCCAGGGAAGTGTCATGGCTATGCTCCAAGCTCCCAGCTCCATAGCAGTTATGTGGAGAGGTTCCCATGGCCAACAAAACCTTGGAGATTTGAAAGGAAGCTACAGGAATTCCTATTTTAAAACGTGTTTTGCTTCTCTTCAAGGGAAAGTACAAATAAGAGAGGTTCACATGCAAAGTAACACAGGTGAGGTTGGGCTGGAAGCCCCTTTGAAGCCTTATCTTACATAGCTTCCTGAAACTGTGTTCAATCCCTTGCCCCTCTAAACTTTCACGCAGGGCACGGAGCTTTGAGTTCACTCATTTAATTGGGCTTAATGGCTAAATGTTTTGAGCGTTGCTTGGGGAATAGCAAAGGAAGCCTGGCAGCAAAAAGCTGAGAAAAAGAAAAGGAAAAACAATTAAGCCCCTGCCTCTTTGAGAAATCAGGGAACCAAACAAGCATCCTACTGATCCTGCAAAGTTTAAGGGATTTCTATCAACAGAGATCAAAACCTGGCTCCTTAAACTGGTGGATAACTCCCAAAATAAGGCTCTGGTTGCTTCCCACCAACGGCATCAATTTCTGTCTCGATCACATAGAACTGACATGCTTATAAGGGAAGCCATAATTACTAGTGTCTCAACAAAACAATGCATGGGAATTTAGCCATGTCTCTCTGCTTGATTGAAAGTAAAGTCCTTACAGCTAAAAAAATCTGTCTTCCTTTTGGGGAGAGCAGAACAATGGATCTCGCTGCCGAGTGACATATTCCAGGCAATTACAAGAGCTTCAGACCTCAGAGACACAATCTGAGCATGACTGGAACATAAATAGATTAGCAACTGCTAAGGATTGCTCTCCTCCCGATTTGGAAAGCATGTTTCCACTTCATTTCGTAGCCTTTAATGATGCACAACCCATCTTTTCACAAGAAAAGCCACTTTTTAAAAGCCATTTTTTTTGAACTATCCCAAAGGCTTTATGTTTAGTCATGATTTCCAGCACATTACAGTCTTGCCTGAAGCACAGTGAACCCTATACCACTTCCTTTACTTGTAACACCTTCCGGGCAGATTGAGGAAAGATAGGACTTGTTTTGCCCCAGAGCCCTGGTCAAAGTCATCCCGCTCTGATCAGCAAGCAGTCTTCAGAGGAAAACAGATGTGGTAAGAGCTGCTTCTTGGTTCTGAAGTAAATTCCGTGAGCACTAAATGACAATCCGTGGTGCTGTCAGTGCTTTACAAAGCAACCAGCATCTCTAAGTCTGTGCATTGAATGGGGAAGTGTCAGAGCAGCTCAGAACTGCAAAGCACTGTGTAGACGATCACCCAGCAAGTTGTTATGAGAGCTACAACAATAAAATCTAGATATTTCTACCACAGTTCTTCAGGCAATCACATCTATCTCAAACTGTCTGCTGCCATCATCCCCCAAAAAAATCCTAAATCCCTACTTCCATCAGAGCAGGATGAGCTAGGATGTGAAGGGGCATTGCTGTCCTTCACACCTGTACTAGCTAGCGCAGGTAGCTCCCTTACTTAGCACGCTGACTCTCCTGGATCTCTGTTCTGGGCATAAGAGTGACTGTGCCTTATGGGACTGGGTATCCAGCCTGAATGCTGTTGTGCCATTGGGGAATTAACTGCCTACTGCTTTTTGCAGGTCTAATGGGGAGATGCCTAGACAATTTTGAAGACTTAACTCATGGACCTTGCAAAGCCATGCAAGGAACTTTAATCATCCAGCCTAGACATACATCACTCTAACACCTGCTATTGCTACTGACCTTTACAATCCGCACAGGAGGAGAGCTTCCACTGTCTCAGGCTGGGATTCCACCATGCTTAGCACGAGAGATGAGAGTCGCGACATCCCATACAGTCACAAAAATGCCTGTGACGTGAACACACAACCCCCTTTCTGCCAAATCAGCCACGTGACACAGCACTTACACCAACTGTGGGCAAGCAAACGATACCCAAATGCCACGAATCTTGATAAAAACATTTCAGCACATTGGAGCATGTTGATGGGGCTCCAACATCTCACACTTGACACCGAGGGCCCTGGAGTCGGATTTCATACCTAACCAATGCATCACCGCTTGGGTTTGTGCCTGCTCTGCCTAAGCTGCTCCTTTAAACTCCTGATTTGTTTCAATAGCAAGGAAACGTCTCTTCACACACTGTAACTGGTGTCTTCCCATAGGCACTGTGGTGCCTGGTTCAGTAAAGGCTTTTAGCCTATGCCAAACTACAAACACTGTTGAAAACTGCAGCGTAATAGCACCAGCTTTCCAAAGAGCCTGAAGCTATATCCATTTAAAAATGCATTCTCCGTTTGGTAGCACTCAAAGGAAGGTACAAACTTCAACAGTGATGAAGATTAGAAACACTTGTCCTCATGACAAGGCAATAAATATATATACACTTCCCACCTCCCATCATGCCGTAAATATCAGCCCCTTTCCCTTCTCTGTAACCCTACTGGTATATGATGCAGAAAGATTGTTGGTATCTAGAGAACCTAGACATCTCATTTAGACAGTAACAATATAATAATATCTGTTTTACAGTGGGGAAGGACAGAACAGCATAAACTGCTGCATAGGATATTCTTCAATTACCCAAGTAAAATCCAGCCATCCTCTAATAACCATTAGAAAAATTTAGTGGGCTTTTCAAGTCAGCTAACAGAAATTTGGCATAGCCAAGACACCCTGTCCCTTGCTCTCTGGAAAGCTGAAAAACACCCAGGTCATTTTAGCCACCCATTTTTGCTCCTGTCTGTGCCTGCATTAAAATAAGCATTTTTACACAATACTGAAAGCCACTTCCAAGGAAGAAACAGAGGCTGCTCATTTATGCAGGGCTGACTTAGTTTATAGCAGACATTTCTGCCCTTTTTGTTCATGTTCAGAAGGTGGTTATTTAACAGAACACTAGCTGAATTAGCCTCCAGTTTTGCTCTTTAAGCTCTAGTCTGTAAATTAAAATGATTAAGAGAAACACTTCAAGTGTGTTCCAGTATGTATCCCACGTAAGCCACGGAATCACAGAATCTGTAAGGTTGGAAGGGACCTCAAAAGATCATCTAGTCCAATGAAGAAATACTAAAGACAGAGCCAACTGCATGCACTCATCTTTAATTAAAGAGCATCAGAGGAACCATAATCTAGAGCCAGAGTACTGGACTAGCTACCACAAACCTTCATTCTAATCTCAGATCAGTCACTGATTTGATATGCACCTCTCATAAGAGGGGGAAAAGGAACAACCCTTCAAGCTCTCATTTCCCTTTTTACCAAAACAGGGCAGCCTGTAGCAAGGGATAATAACAGCACACCAATTATTTCCAACAAAAACAGTACAGCCCATCTTTGAGCACCCTCCCTCACTCCCACGACTGCTATGCAATCCCCAGGCTGATGACCTATGAACCTGTTTTCTTGCTGGCGCTTTTTTTTCCAGACATCCAAGTTCCCATCTTGGCTAGCCCCTCCAAAATGGATATCCCCCAGTAAAAGACAGCAGGCTGCACACAAAACAAATATTATGCTGTTTCTTCCACTAAATACTGTCACCTGCCTTTCAAGCAGCCTCAGCTTAGCAACCATTCTTGTCTCTCCTGCATTCCTCAGATCTAAGCTGTGCCAGATCTTGTGCTTCTTCTCTCTGCAACCACAGCATCTCCAGAATCCAATAGTGAAACTTCTCATTCCCATCCTTATCTCTAACTCTCTCAGAGTCCTACACACTAATAGTCTCTTTCTCACCTAAAATACTATCACCACCATTAGGCTTCCGTTCTTGCCATTATGGGACAGGTATCTCTGTTTCTCCAGACCTAATTCAGCATTTGCAAATCAAAAAGGCACATATAGTCTATCTAAAGCCATTCTGCATTAACACATGCTACCGAACCGCCTCAGCATTTCTCTCCCCCTTGTCAGTATGAAAGTTTGTTCCTCATTTGTTCCACACCCACCAATTTCTGAGTATACGCAACCACTTACACCAACATGTGGCTGGAAAAGAGCAAGGACTTGCTCTCTGCCACCCGTTCCCAGCTGGTTCTGCTAGCCTCCAGTAACCACCCAATAAAAACTCCCTTCCACCAGCAGAGGCAGGAATGCACAGCTCAGCAGAAGGGCTGAGGTTAAAGCAGAGCAGTTTACTCACTCTCAAGGAGTGTCTTATCTCTGTCTGTCTGCATACCAGGTCAACCAGAAACCTCTGCTCATGCAACCAGCTTGCCCCAGGCTTGTCTCTGCATTCAGATATTTGGCTCAGCTTCCAGTGCTAGATAACACACTCCCCAAAAGCAAAACTTCTTAGTAAGCACTCAGCCCTTTGATCACACAAGCTGCTGCACAGCTGCTCCCCTTTACTTTTGCAGCTCTCAGGAACTTTTGCATCTTCCTGTCCTCCCTCACAGGCAGGCACAAAGGGCAAGAACCAGCAGCAGCCATCTTTCGTTCTCAGGCAAAAGCTTTTCTCTCATATGCCTTGCCTAATTCTTCCTTGAATTACTGCCCACCTGGCTTAGCCCCAGATCTTCCCTCCTGACTCGCTCCCAAGCATGTAAGCAATGCCTGCCTGCTCCTCTTCTCAGCACAACTCTGCCCTGTGTTTGGGAGTCTCCTGGGGAGATGCAGTACTCTGGCTGCCCTTACACATGGCAGGGAAATAGGCTGCTGTCTCTCATTCCAGGAAAGTCTTCCCCCAGGTTGCTTGCAGATGGCAAGAAAGCAGATGGTTCCATCCCCCAGTTCCTCTTCAGTGCCACTACAAAGCCCAGCAAGCACAGGAAAGCCTGTCTCAGAAGAGGCAGGCCCACCATCAGACCTTGCTAGGAAAGCATGGAATGGATGATGCACCATCACCTCTGACACACCAACTGCAGCTACTAGTAACACAAGCACGAGGTTTGCAGTGATACTTTGTACAGGATTCAAGAAAACAGAGAAATGCTAAAAACCAACTCAGCATCTCAAGCTACAGGATTCAAAGACAGTCTTATAATCCCTTTCTTGGCTGAAAAAGTCATTTAAAACAAGTGCTAGTAGATAACTACAGACTGTAGGAAGAAACAACACCGAGCTTTGAGAAACATTTACAGTCCATTGCTTATGTAGACAGCAGACAAGTTGTTGAAAAACCCAATGAGATCTTCCTAGATACCTATAAAAGATTAACCTTAATACTCACTTGCTGAGGAGAAGTGACAGAGCTGAAATGTCTGCTTCTCAGCATGCCTTTCAGAATCCTCTCAGTGAGGCTATCACTAAATGCCCACCAGCACTTGTACAGCACCTACTTCATCAATCATCCCAAGGTGCTCTGTAACCAGGTGCCAATTAGTAAAATCACTTCACCTGCTCCTACTGCCACCATTTCACCTCTAATGCCAAATAGCTGCTGCACTCCTGCTGGCACTATTCTGAAACATCTTCCCATTCTGGGCTCCTCAGCTCAAGAGAGACAGGGAACTTATACAGTCCAGCACAGAGTCACCAACATGATCAGGGGATTGGAAAATCTTTCTTATGAGGAAAGGCTGCGGGAACTGGGACTGTTCAGCTTGGAGGAGTCTGAGGGGGGATCTCATTAATACTTAAAAGTATTTGACAGGTGTATGTCAAGAGGATGGGGCAACACTTTTTTCTGTAGTGTCCAGTTATAGTACTAAAGGACAAAAGCTGGAACACAAAAAGTTCCACTTGAACATAAGGAGAAACTTCTTCACTGTTGAGGTGAGGGAGCCCTGGCTCAGGCTGCCCAGGGAGGGTGTGCAGGCTCCTCCTCTGAAGGGTTTCAAAACCTGCCTGGACATGTTCCTGTGTGACCTGATCTGGGTGAACCTACTTTAGCAGAGGAGTTAATTTAGATGATCTCTAGAGGTCCCTTCCAACCTCTACTGTTCTGTGATATGCCTAACTTATAACTTCTTGTGGTCAAAAAGGCAAACAGACCCACTGATACGAGATATAACTTCCAGCTGGTGCTTGTTTGTGTGCAGGTGCACACATTGTCAAGGAAAAAGTTTTACTAGAATCAGAGAGAAAGATGAGCACACTCACTACAGCAGCTACAACCTTCATCCAACTTTTGATATAGATTTAAAGATTTTTAACTTTGTATGGGAACTTTTGCTGCAGGTGGAATTTCCAGGGAAGCCCGAGCTTTTCAAACACCTTCTGGTCAAGAGGAAACACTTCCAATTACCAGCCTCTTTTGTGGAGGTTGACATGTGGTATAATCTCTCAATAGGCACTTTCAAGAACAGACTCCAGCCAACAACTGAAGCCATTTGCACTGCTGCATGATAAAGACAACATTTGAGCCACTCCTGTTAAGCCACAACCAGCCAAGCGTCAAGCCAAGATCTCATCCACTCAGTTTGGGATCACGTGAGCCTGCGACTGTAAGTGTGACAAGGTGGCATTCTGCTCCTAGTAACCTACTAGAAACATCTCAGGGCAGAATAGTTTTGAACAACAATGCAATGGTTTAGAAAACTGTTTGCTGATTCATCACAGGAGTATTTGTGAAGTGTGTAGCAAATTGTGGAGGTGTATGACAAATACTATCCTGTAAATCACCCAGGATAATTCTCCTCACTGAAGAGTAGCAATAAACAGATTAAAAGACAAGAAAGCTCAACTGTTTCTTATGCTCCTTCTGCTTTTCTGTGCCACTCATTGTGACAGGAGATGTTAATGTTTCCACTGCAGCTATGCCCTCTCACTCCATCAAGTAATCAACTTCCCTTTTAGCACTGCATTGGTACTTCAGTGATCCACATCTAACTCCATCCAGTAAAAACCAATCACCCGTACCACCATCCAACCTTTCACAGACTTCAACAGCAGCTACCCTGTGCTCTCAGCATCACTGCTCACTGCTGACAACACCTCTTTCACTTCAACTGCCTTGTCTGAGGGTGTGTCCATTCTTCCCAGAAATGTGTCTGCAGTAACCTGACAGGGAAATCTTAGCTCCAGGAGTTGTCTCGTAATCACAGGCTACTTTTAAAAGCAGAGATTTAGTGGAGGTGGATGCTTATGTGCACAGGGAAATTAAGCAAGCAAGCAAGCAGCAGCCTTTCACATCACTGGTAAAAATCAACTTCCTTCTGATAACCAATTCTGATCTGCAACAACCAAGAAAGAGGTCGGTAAGCCTTTACTTTTTTTCATGTTTAATGGGTGCTCCTCCCACTGTCTCATACATTCTTCCTCCTCACCTTTTTTCTCCTTCCATCTACCACATTAGAGACTACATATTTTCTTTTTGTGTAGGCTGAAATGTCTGAAACATTAATTTGAAGGTTTTACAGTTCTTTAATGTAAAGAAAGAAAACGCTAAATCCTCAAATGAGCTTTTCTTAAATATTTTATCCAGCAATCTGTAAAAGTTACTTTCTAATTCCTAAATTACTCCTAGATAAAAGGAAACCACCTACAGTCAAATTCCTCAGAACCTAAACTCTCAAAACCAGATCTTTTCCTTAGGATTGTGATGTCTTTCAGAAGGCACTGTACGACAGTGAAGAAACAAAAATCCATCCCTTCCTTGTAGGTCATCCTTTAAGGGATACAAATAATGGGAAAAAAAACCATATACAGCATCTTAGCTCTCCATTGTTACAAAATTACACTGTGTTATTAGGTTTCTGTACATTGACATGATGTTGTTATAAAACTACTTCTGTAGATGTAGCTTTATGGAGGACAGTCATCATTAGTTCCTACAGCCATCTGAAGCCAGTAGTCCAGATTTCTAAAAATAACAAAGTTGTACAAGTTCTCTCCTCCCTTGTGGAAACCATGTTCATTTTCTCTCCAGGAAACAGGGCTGTCTGCAAAGCCATGAACAGTGAGGGTCAGCCAATATGCCAGTTTTGGTTCACCAAAATAGCAACTGCAAGGAAGAAGACAAGGTAATTAATAGTTATAATGGAACAGGGAGCATGTTCAAGTCCACCGTATAAAGTAAAAAAAAAATCAGACATGGGCACTTCAGTGAAAATTTGGAATTAACAGTCTAAAAATCCTCCTCAGGTAACAAATAAATAAAATCAAAAGAAAATGTTACATCAGAAAACATTAGGTAATGAAGTAGGATTGTGTCTTGATTATTCCTACCATACTTGTAGACAGGGCAAACTGATAAGTTACAGCAATCAGAGAAAGTTATAAGCTGTAAAGAAGCTGTTCTGAATTTCCTACAGAATGCCTTGTCTTTCGGGAAAGAGAACATTTACTGACAATGTTCGCTATCAGGGCAAAACAACCCCTAAATGTTGGAGGAAGAAACACAGTTGGGCTATGCTTCATGACAAATACTTTTACCACCAGGAAGGAAATGGATTACAAATAACCAAAGCCAGACATTATCCTCTGCTTTTAAGGAAAGAATAAAAGCCAAGGGCATTTGTGTTCCAACCCTAGCCCAGGGAGGCTTTTTTTCATGGGATTTGAAAATTGCTTCAAGAGTAACCATCATATTCCAGATAAAGCACCAGCAACATTGTCATGAGTCAGTGCTACAGTCATTAGTCACCAAGCACTGTCTCACACACGGAGCAAAGGAGCTTCCAGAATTTGCTATTGGCAGCATTAATATACAACACAGATACTGCTCTGATCCATGACACACAAACATCATGTAGTTTGCCACTGAATTAGAACTCCAGCTACCCCATCTATCACTATCCAGTGTCCTATGTTACAACACTTCATTCAAAAAAACCCTCACTATAATGCCATAATAACTTTGAAGCACCTTGTGATACCTTCTGGTACCATAAAGGCATTTTGACAATATTTTCCATCAGTATTTAAAAATACACAATCAGATCTATTTTAGGGTATCAGGTTTGCATTGACAGGGGGAATCTGAAAAATGTAAGAGCTCAGTAGAGCCCCTGTTTCTTAGAAATTAAGAGAAAAGGCAGACATTACTAGAATATAGGGTAGGCATTTTGAAATCTGAAGTATTCAAAAATGTTTATTGCTTTTTTTTATACTAATAGAATCACAGAATGGTAGGGGTTGGAAGGGACCTTTAGAGATCATCTAAAGCTTCCAGCTCATTTGCTAACTAAAGAAATTCTTCATTGTGTGTATTCTGCTATTTACCTCTAACACCACCGCTGAAAACTATTTAGAAGTGATTTCAAAAATTAGAAAGTATTAGACAAGTGTTTTGGCAATGTACTCCTGGCAGTCCTTACCACAGCTGCTCCAATAACTGAATTATCTTCTCAGGAATTATAAAGCCCGTGATTGTGCACAAAAAAGCTTTTTCTACCACTGTGTTGGGCTGAGGACAGCAATAGGTTGATAAGAAGCTAGACGATTTGTTGTCTCTGGAAACAAACAAAACCACAACAACAAAAGGCAAGTAAAATAAATACACAGTATACATGAGTACCCCTAAAAACCTAGAGAAATTCTTCAAGACTCACAAGAAATGCTTAAGTGTATAACAGACTTCCCACTTACAGAAATGTATCTGTCTCTATCTAACTCTTCCTTAAAATAAACAGCGGCTTTCCTTACTTAAAATGTATTTAAAAATCAAACAAACTGAAATACTTACAAGCTAACTCGATTCAAGACAGCACCCAGCCATTCAAACAGTTCCTCTGCACTGCAAGACTCCTCCGGCTTTCCTTGTAGTTCGTTACTTTGCAACAGGGGACACTGCAAGTCCCTTAATGTGCTGAATGTTACTTTTGGCTTCAGGGCCTGGATTTGGTTTTTTGAAAAGTACGACATCAGTGTTGATCCCTCTGCACCTTAACAACACAACGCCACAAACAGCCATTAGGAAATTGCTAAATAAAAGGAGCACTGAACACACGAAGCCTTTGTGCACGTATACAAGAAAAAGCAGTGTGTACAACTGCTTACGTGCCGTTGCCTTTGGCAAAAGCCATAGAATCTTCAGGTTCCTTATTTTCTTGGAAAGAAATATTAGCACAAGATCCAGCAACTCAGTGAATTTCGTATTTAACTAGCAAGTACAGATCTGTCAATAGAAAATTCAAGCGGAATGAACTAGGCAAGTAATACCATGATCTGATTATACAGAGAGGAATTCGGAGCAAGCGCACACGTTAACTGCTTCCCAAGACAACGTGGTCTGCAAACACACTCACACTGTTATACCCATGGCTATATGCACAAGGCCAGAGAACGTGTTGCATTACTAGTGCCATATGTACATTCCCGTCAGGCTCACACCCAGGTGCTCGCTGCTGTAAGAAGGGTAATGAATGCCTTATCCCATCAGGTCACCTCTTGCTCAGCATCCCCAGAAATGCCATCTCCTCAGGTACTGCAACTTTAGAGGGACAATACACGTGCAGATACACACAAAGATAATGCCTCTCTAAGATTAGGTAAAAGGAACAAAGATCAGATGAATTCAGACACTACTTCCTCAAAAACCACTGAGTGTCTAGAGGGATCTCAGAGCCATTAATTCACTAAGAATCAGCCCCTAGAGAGAGGATGGCTCCTAAAATCATGAACAATTCCCCTGGAAGAAATTCCTGCAGATGTCAGGAATACTTTGCAAAAGGCTACAGTGTCATTTAAATTCTCCTGAAACAGGCTTTCACAACTGTAGAAAAGCTTCTTTCTGTTATCCTAAAAACTGCAGTCTTCTATCCAGCATGTCAGGTTGGTGGATCTCTTAGCTCTCTCAACTCAGGGCAGGAACATCTAAGAATCCTTCCAAGAGGTCTTATCCCATCACTAAACACCACATACTTGATTTCCTAGATGTGATGGCAAACTTAATTCAAGAGCCATCAGAGGAGCACATTCACTGGAGCAGCTACAAACTTCATCCAACTTCTCATAAAGATTTAAGATTTTTAACTCTGCAGTTTTTTTGGAGAAAAAACCTTGATTTCCAGTAAACTGAGAAATCACCTTCAGATATGGTGTATTTGGAAGGTCGTCCAGACATCAAGACTAGAGACTCTCCTACTCACTTGGCTAAGGTGCCTGTCTTTCCAGAACAACACCTTCCCTGAATAGTGGAAAAGCAAGCAAGTGACTGCAGGTTTGAAAACAGATTTATTAGTGAAGAGCTGAAGGACTGAAGGGAGAAGGCAGGAGGGTAAAAAATACCCAGAACACACAAAAAAACCAAACTGTACAATTATCACTTTACCAGAAGAAGAAAGAAAACCAGAGCCAAGTCTTCAAATGCAGTACAGCTGTAGCAGTTAAATGTACCTCGATAGATCTGTGTGAAACAAAATCTAGGACAGTCAGAAAAGGAGCTGGGAGTGTTGATGGATAGACACCTGAACAGGAGCCAGCAGCATGGCCAAGTATCCAAGAAGGCCAATGGTATCTTGGCCTGTATCAGAAATAATGTGACCAGCAAGACCAGGGAAGAGATTGTCCCCCTGTACTCAGCACTGGTGAGGCTGCACCTTGAATCCTGTGTTCAGTTCTGGGTCCCTCACTAATACACTGAGTTGCTGGAGTGTGTCCAGAGATGGGCACCAAAGCTGGAGAAGAGTTTGGAGCATAAGTCTGATGAGGAGTGGCTGAGGGAACTAGAGGTGTTCAGTCTGGAGAAGAGGAAGCTGAGGCGAGACATGATCAACCTCTACAACTACCTGACTGGAGGCTGTAGTGAGGTGGGGGTTGGTCTCTTCTCCCAAGTAAGAAATGACAGGATAAGAGGAAAGGGCCTCAAGTTGCACCAGAGGAGGTTTAGATTAGAGATTAGGAAGAATTTTTTCGCTGTGAGGGTTGTTAAGACACTGGCACAAGCTGCCCAGGGAGGAAGTACCGTCCCCATTCCTGGAGATATTTAAAAGCCATGGAGATGAGGTGCTGAGGGACACAGTTTAGTGATGGGCTTGGCAGTGTGAGGTGAGTGGTTGGACTCAGTGATCTTAACGGTCTTTTTCAACCAGAACGATTCAACTCCAGTAAGTGATCCAAAACTGCAGGTAATATTCTAAACGTCTAACCTAGACTTGAAAATCTAACTTAGCCAAGCACACTGGAAGTTAAGAGGCATTAACTAACTTCCTTTCTGAAGCAGTAAAATAATTGACATGGAATCAGTTCTCCTAAATTGGAAATTCCAGACAATGTATTCTTTCATAAAGTAACAATGAGAGTCTAGGAGACCAAGAACCAATACCTTGCTCATGAGAAGTCTGAAGTCCAGTATGGCATCAAAATACACCATGAACACATATGAACAGAAGAAATTCAAGAACACAGCGGAGTTTAGTGCAGAATACAATATCCAAGACTTGCTATCAAAAAATATGTTCTACCTAAACTCCATTAGCCATATGTCACTCGTGAAGGACAATCACTTGGGAGAGTAGAAAGAGGGCTAAACTTATTCTTTTCAGTTATCCTTCAAAAAAGGTTGTCCAACTATTGAAGGGCACAGTGATAAATTCAGACAGCCACTGAATTCTTGTTAATCTTTTTATATAGATATATTTAAGTCTGAAGTAGACTAGAACAGATAATGTTCCTTCAGCCTGTGTTTCATTTGTCAGACTAACAGATTCAAATAAAAAGGCATCTTGGAATGCATCAAGAAGAGCGTGGGCAGAAGGTTGAGGGAGGTTCTGCTCCCCTCTGCTCTGCCCTGGCGAGGCCTCATCTGGAGTCCTGTGTCCAGTTCTGGGCTCCCCAGCTCAAGAGGGACAGGGAACTTCTGGAGAGAGTCCAGCACAGGGCCACCAAGATGATCAGGGGACTGGAACATCTTTCATACAAGGAAAGGCTGCGGGAACTGGGGCTGTTTAGTCTAGGAAAGAGAAGACTGAGGGGAGATCTCACCAATATTTACAGATATCTAAATAGTGGGTGTCAGAAGGTTGGGGCATCCCTTTTTTCTGTGGTATCTAGCAACAGGACAAGGGGTAATGAGATGAAGCTGGAACACAAAAAATTCCACTTAAACATAAGAAAAAACTATTTCACTGTTGAGGTGAGGGAGCCCTGGTACAGGCTGCTCTGGAGGGTGTGGAGTCTCCTTCCTTGGAGGTCTTCAAGACCCACCTGGACATGTTTCTATGCTACCTATCTAAGTGAACCTGGTTCTGCAGGGGGGGTTGGACTAGATGAGGTCCCTTACAACCCCTACCATTCCATGATTCTATGAAAAGCTGTGTAATATTGCCCTAAAATTCTTACTCAGATATAAAAAAATTATACATTTTAAATGACCACTGCCTCAGCTAGATCCTTAACTTTAGGAAATCTCAAAGACTGCAGCCAAGACTACAACAGAAAATTCCTCTAGCTACAGCACAGCTTTCCACGCCAACAACTAGGCACATCATCAAAGTTTTTTGGACGCCAGTGAAATGCAGCCAATAAACATTTCAAATTGTCATAGAAATTACAGCAATAGAAAAGAGAAGAAAAGATTGTTAGGCCTCGGTCATTAAAGACATGAGACACTTCATATTCCCTTTTTCTGTTCCTCTTGGTCCCAGAATCACTATGTGGGAAAAAAACAGGTAGGAAAGCAACAAAAACAAATGCTGGTATTTGGAAAGTCATAGAATGTTTATAGGTTTGCAGCAGTGCTGGCCAGAGTAAGAAATACCAGTTATCAGCAGGAAGGCTCAAAGTAAAGTGTTCAATGGAGGACACGGATTCTCTTGCAAAAATAAAGCCCTCTTTTCCCTTCCAGCAGAAGCTACATGATGTCCCATGTCTATTAATAAAAGTCTATAAAAGTTTTACTGTTGTCAGAACTAAAGAATTAAAAGTCTTTTGTTTGTTACGAGCACATGATGCCTGAGCAAAAAGGCATTCAGGTTTAACTCTACATGCAGGAAATTATTTATCTAACCTGGGTTTTTTTGGATGTGAAAAAGTGAGGAAAAGGAATGCCTTAGCTCCTGAATGTTGCTACACTGGCAGCAGACAACACAAGAAACACACTGGCCCTAGAGGCATTTTGCTCTCTGCCCATGGTCAGTAAATCCAAGCAAGCTGAACCTGAAGATTCGCCACCTTACTTGGATTTATGTCGCCATTTATGGTAGTAACAGCCTTCACCCTGAAGACTGAAAGGACGGGACTTGTAAGCTTTTAAACAACTTCTGTATGACAAACAAGGAAGGACCCTTCTCACATGATTAGTACTTTAAAAAGGGAAACACGAAAGGCTAAAGTGAAACGGGAGACATTGCTAAAGGAGCCTGTAAACAGCTTTAATTTCTCAGATCAATTAACTTTCTCTCAAGCTTGGTCTTGAAGAGCCAGGAAAGAGTAACAGTGTAAAGAGCAGATGGGAAACCATTCTCAGGGACCTCTCTAACATGTCTTCTCACTACTGTAGAGGCTCAAGGCAAAACTACACTAACATCTACACAGCTGTGACGAAGAAAAACTTTTTTTACAGTATAGACTCCTGCAGTGTTTGTCAATTCTATGCAAATGCTACGTATCTCTAGAAACAGCCTGTTCTGAGGTCATACAAGTGACTGATGACTTTGGAAGAACAACACTGAAATCCCACGGGAAATATTAATGGAATTAGAAACAAGTAGATAAATGGATACCAGAAGAAGGGCAATTTGAGACAATGCAATTTCTTGTAATGACCTCTTACTCTGCTCCAATTTCAAACAAGGGCTTGACAACAAGGTGATAAAACAGCGGACTGTGTGCCTCTGTCAGTGTACACAGCATGTGATGGAAACAGGGGCTCTGTACCCGTTCTCTAACTACTGATGAGTTGAAAGTTCCCTATCTCAAGTACTATGCCAAGTATGTAACTTATGAGTACTAATAAAAACCACCAAGAAACGTGTGTTGATAACGGTTACATACTGCACAAATCCATAAAGAGGCAGCACTATCAAATACGCAAAGTGACAATAGAAAGCCTGAGTCACACGGATGACATAAAAATGAAGCAACTAACAGATCTCCTGTGAATCATTGCTGTGTTCCTGCACTGAAATGTTCTGCTGTATAGGAAGGAACACCCCTGCCCACACCCCAAATAAATAAACAAAACAAATAAAAAAATCACACCTAAACGCATTTTAATCTAACTTTCCCTTCCACTAAAAATGCATTTGGACAAGCACCAGAAAAGAACAGTAAACTAAAAATAATTAGACCTTGTGTCAGTTACATTTCAGTTTTACACTTAGTTCTAATTACCTGGATTATACCAAGCCAGTAGGAAGTCAAACTCTAAAGGTTTCTTTTCTTTCAAAGCCCAAAGCACTCTGTTATGTTTCTTGCTATCGGGGTGAAAGCTGGAATCAGTCAAGTCAATAGTTATAACTGCAAAAAAATGTACAAACCCAATTGTTAATGCCATTGCAACACATTTTAATATTAAACTCATTAAGAACTAAAAGAACACACAGAAACCAAAGAACATGAAACTTCTCTTTTACGTATAAAGCACCTTTATAAAGTATTTGATTTGGATCTATTCAAGAAGAGAGAAATATATGCAAGGTGGAAAAAGGGCCTGGTTGCTTGGGGAGCGTAGAGGAACATCGCCAGAGTATGCAGGGACAAAACCAGGAAGGTCAAAGCCCTTTTGAAATTAAACCTGGCATAGGAAGTAAAGGAAAACAAGAAGGACGTTTTCAAATGCATCAGCAGCAAAAGGAAGATTAGGGGGAACATGAACTGTCTGATGAACAAGGAGGGTGTCCTAATAACAGAGGATGCAGAGAAGGCAGAGCTACTGAATGCCTTCTTTGCCTCTGTGTTCAATGCCAAGGTCGGCCTCAGGAAGCCCAGTCCACGAAGGCATCCATTCTCTAGAGAATGGGAGACCTTCCCTTGGTGGACGAGGATGAGGTTAGAGACCTGTTGGGCAAGCTGGACATCCACAAATTTATGCAACCTGACAAGAGCTGAGGGAGCTGACTATTGTTCCTGCTAAACTGCTCTCCATCATTTTTGAAAGACTGTGGAGGACTGGCAAGATGTCTGAGAACTGAAGGAAGGTCAATGTCATTGCAGGCTTTAAAAAGGGCAGGAAGGATGACCCAAGAAACCTGGTCAGCCTCACCACCATCCCTGGAAAGGCGATGTAACAGCTCATCCTGGATTCCATCACAAAACCCATGAAGGAAAAGATGGTTATCAGGAGGAGTCAACATGGATTCATCAAGGGGAAATCCTGTTTGACCAACCTGATAGCCTTCTATGAGTGCATAACCACCTGGCTAGATGAGGGGAGAGCAGTGGATATCATCTACCTTGACTTCAGCAAGGCTTTTGACACTGTCTCCCATAACATCCTCATCAGAAAGCACAGACAGTGTGGCTTGGATGGGTGAACAGTGAGGTGGATCAAGAACTGACTGAATGNCTGGGAGTGCTGGTTGACAATAAACTAAACCTGAGCCAACAATGTGCCCCCTGTGGCCAAGAAGGCCAATGGCATCCTGGGGTGCATCAAGAAGAATGTGGGCAGCTGGTCAAAGGAGGTTCTTCTGCCCCTCTACTCTGCCCTGGTGAGGCCTCATATGGAGTCCTGCATCTAGTTCTGGGCTCCTCAGCTCCAGAGGTACAGGGAACTTTTATGGACAGTCCAACACCATGTGACCAAGATGATCAGGGGACTGAAGCATCATCTTTATGAGGAAAGGCTGTGGGATCTGGAATTGTCCAGCTTGGATGAGACTGAGGGAGGACTTCATTAACACTTACAACTATTTGAAAAGTGTGTGTTAAGGGGATGGGGCAACACTTTTCTGTAGTGTCCAGTGAATGGACAAGGGATAATGGATAAAAGCTGGAGGACAAAAAGTTCTACTTCAGGAGAAACTTCTTTCCCATGAGGACGAGGGAGGCTGCCCAGGGAGGGTGTGGAATCTCCTTCTCTGGAGGTTTTCAAAACTCTCCTGGACACATTCCTGTGTGACCTGATCCTGTGGTTCTGTGATTATGCAATTACAACTCCCCATTATGGAAACAAATACTCACCTCCTACTGTTCTTATTTTGATATAATCTTCTCATGACTAGAAGGACAGATTCCTTTTGTAATGGCAGTGATGGAAGTCCTAAATCTGCACCCTAAAAATATCCTTGTAAATCTGCAAGCTATTGGCACTAAAAACAGGTAGAGTTTCTAACATCAAAAGCCACTTAGATGGCAATGCACTTTTTCAGCTGTTTTTGTCTAAATGAATTGGTCTCAGGCACCAAGTTACATTTATTGTAAAGACAGAAATTTCATTATAGGTTTTACCTTAACAAACTGAGTAGTAAAATGTCATTGCAGTTTGCCAAACTTCTTACAGATTAACAAGTTTCCCCTTCTAAAGTTTTCATGTTAACTACCTATCAAGTACTGCAGGTTCTAATACATTTGAGGTAGCATAGTGTTGGTGGGTTTAATTATTTACCAAAAAATCTTAACAAAAAGTCACACTCATGTTTCCTCTGTGGCTGTTAAAAAAATGACATTTTCCAATTGGTATACAGACATCAGCATTTTCAATGTGTCACGAGTAACACAATTGTCCCTTTGAAGCAAGCAGTCTTGGGTGGGGCTTGTCACTGATTTTGGTTTTGTATAGTGTGCAAATTTTAAACTCTACCTTAATGAGTGATTTTTATTTAAATCAGAAGGCACTGATGCTGTGCACAGTAAACAGAAATCGAGTCCTCTATATCACTCCGGTACAAACAACAAAATGAAAAGCCCAGAGATTAAAAATCCTACACAATACCCAAAAGATGACACTTTTTTTTTTTCCCTTACAACTGCTTTACTATTTGTGAAAAGTATTTTTTCCTCTTCACGCAGTCCTTGTATCTGCACCTGGAAAAAACACAACCTAGAAAATAACCAGTTTTAAGGGAAGTTTCAGCTTTGCTGGTTTAACGTCCTACCAAGGTGTCTCACGGAGAGATCTGAAATAAGCACTGTTAATATAAACAATACTTACTATATCTCATTGCTTTTTTACCAGAATACTGAGAAGGGCGACCTTGCAGTCCAAGTTCCTCATAAGTATCCTTATCCACTGACAGAATTAGTTTTCCTAAAAACAAAACAAACTTTAATACCAATAATCTCCTACTTCCAAGTCTTCTGAGAACTGTGTATCTTATACAGTGTTAGCTTTGGATCAATGGTATTAGTCATGTAATCCAGACTCTTTAGTTCCTGTTAAATGGATTGCCAGATGATATCTTACAAAAAATATGTGTTTTAACTGAGTTACTCTTTTTTTTAAAGAGGTCTTATGAACTAGGATGAGAAAAGTGTAATATTATTCCCAAGACAGTCATAGCTTTTTTACTGCACTATGTCACTTCGTGGCCTCAGTCCTTCCTGCACTGGTCCCTCAGCATTTGCTGTGTTGTTGGCCGAACACTGCAGCTCTTTCAACACCAGCAGGAGCACTCTTATTGAATAAACTGGTCTTATTAGCAAGGAGCTGGAATATCTCCACTTCCATGTTCATAAACCAAACCTAGCAGCTACCACTGGGTACAGAATTTCACACCAGAGATCTCTACTACAGTCTTTTGATTCCACTGTACAAATAAGAGTAGAACATAGAATACAAACAAATAAGGCTGCTGATTTCAGCTGGTGACATCACCAGGAATAGTAATGCTGTCTCTGCAATAATTGTGCACAGCTTACAGTAACTGTACCACACAAATGCAGGCACTGCCAAGCATCCCAGCTCAAGAGNTGCCTGGACATGTTCCTGTATGACCTGATCTAGGTGAACCTGCTTCTGCAGGGGGGTTGGACTAGATGATCTCTAAAGGTCCCTTCCAACTCCTACCATTCTATGATTCTATGATCTGTTCTGCCGGGATTGTACTAACAGAGCACACAAGAGAATTCCTCCTGTAAAGAATCTCAATTTACTTATGCCCTGATGGGCACCTGTCATATTACACTGTCTTATGTAGAGGGTCTGCAGACTGGTGAGTGTTTCTCTTGTACCTGATGTATTGCAAAATGGAAATAAGACGACATCTTTGAAGCCCAAACTAGCTTTGTTATTATCTCTGCATGTAGAATTCCACCCAAGATGGAACATTTTGTTAATAAAACCACGATGGAACTGCAACAGATTATTGTAACAAGTCAAATAATTCTCAAAGAATAAACATGGAATATTTCGAAAGTGACCTCAGTAGTGCTGACAATTTTTTATTTTTGGTACAAATTCTGTCTTTAAGACCAGCAGGAAACAAGAAGTTGTAATGCAGTACTTTCACAGAAATAACCCTCTATAGCAATTGCAATTATGGTTGGAACACTGACAATCTTATATGACACGTAAGTGAAGCTCATTTAATTTCCTTTAGAATTAATTTATAACTTCACAGTATGTTGTTCTGAGTAAATTCTAAATGACAAGTATCAGCATTATATTTTCCAGTTTGCGTTATCCTAAATGGAAAAGCAACCCCAAAACAACAACAAAATACCAAACAACAACCAAAAAAACCACCCCAAGATCATAATCAGTATATATGTATTACTAAAACAAACACGTACCATTTGGTAGCAGAGCTGCAGTGTTATCTTGATCAATTTTTGTGTTATAGGTAAGTGCATAGCATGAACCTTTAAAGGTAGAGCAGAAAACCATGTGATTACACAGTATCTAAAGACAGATGTGACAATATGGAAGATTCACTTCAAGACAATCAAGTGTGACAAACGTAATTTGAATCACTTCAAACCTTTCCGTTTTCTCAGGCAAAAGAGCATTTAGTTATTATGTTTGTAACTCTTGGACTGGCATCATTTTCGAGGACTTGTAATACACACAATATTAACAATATGCCCACTATGAAAACACTTGATTTCTACCTACAACCCTCCCTACTCAGCAAATGGAAATCCCCATTTTTTCCCAGACGTGTTTGTAGTATTAGTTCACATGAAGATCAGGCTGGAAGATGTGCACGTTACTAAATGCATTTGGTGGCATTATCCACCACAACCAGTTTTGTGTTTAAAAATACAAGAGTCAGATCCTGTAAACCTGGTGTACATATGTCATACTGCTCCCATGAAACTACCATTAACTGGACTAAAGGAAATAGACAGTGTTTAGAAAGTAATGGATCCCATTCTCCCATTTCACCTACATGTCTTCTTTTCTCCTCTTAACGGTTTTTTTTCCTCCCTGATAATCATCAGAAGGGCACAAACATCATAAGCCAAAGGAGTGAGGCCTGTTTGATGCAAACAGCACGTTCTGAGTATGCAATAGCAAGCTGTCTGGGCAGAGATTGCATCTTTCTTCACATCCTCTTTGCTCTTACTCTGTAAGGATGAGTTACTGCAGCTCCATTACAAAAAAAAATACCCAAACCCAACCAACCCCAAAACACAACCCCACCCCTCGAAAAAGGGGTTTTTTCCCCCTCTTTTTGTCTTGCCTTCTGCGAAACACAGCTAATGCAGCTCTATGTTGAAATATGAAGGAATCAGAAAGGGACATAAGTAGGTATGATACGTGGAAGCCCTCTTGACAGATTGCTCACAGAATTGACTGGAATAGGCAGAAATAAAGAGGGAACTGTCAATGAAGTTTTGGACCCACTGGGTATAAACAAATGCTGACACACCACAAAGCAGTAAAAAAAAGCAAATAAACGAATACAGAAGTTGCTTAGTCTTTTCCTTCCCTTCCTTTAAAATACCTTTGAGAATAAATAATAATAAATTGATTCTACTGTGTGACAAAAACCACGTAGCATTATCGCATCTGTCATGTTCCAATCGCCTCCTTACCTTTCTTCACAAAAGCATCAATGAATTCGTGAGCAACCAATTCATGAACCAACAAACTCCTCACCAGGTAGTACTCTCCAAGATCTGCAATGGTACTCTTCAGCACTTCGGGTAGTAGGCCACATTCGGGGATCAAAAGAGACACCTGTCAGGAACACAATTGTAACATAAGTCACATCCTAAAAGCTGTTCTCAAAGAAACATAAGAAACAAAATAAGAAATATCATTAATTTTCAAATAAATCAGTACGTTACACCAAAATGAGATGAAGAAAATAATAATTTCAAGTTATTGATTTTAAAACATATCAACTTGCAAAAAGTCTCCACGTGCAGTGAGACTTTTTTTTTGTTGTTTTTGCACTTTCCATGCTATTATACAGTAGCATTCGAGGTGTTGTATGATTTTGCACAGTGTGACTTAACTAATAATCATTACAAATTAAGCTTGAAGTTGCACTGGAACATTTCCTTCTGCCCTTGCTGCAGGAAGCGGTGCCAACTAAAAACATTGCATTTGTGTAACCTGAGTGGAAACGCAAAGATCAAAGTAGAATTTAGACTGGCTTTTGAATCAATGCATTCTCCTCGGTAAAAGATTTTGGAGGTCAGGAGAAACAGACCATCAGAACAAAACTTGAAGATGGGCTTATGACTTAAAAAGAAATGTCATAAGGCCTATGTTAAGGCTACAACTTGCGCAGTGGGTTTCTAATTTAAAGGTAGGAAACTGGTTTTTCAGGAGAGACGACCACTTAGGTTTTCTTCTCAACTCACCGCTCTGCCTTTCGGTCCAATTGCCTACTTTTAACTTGCCCCTTTGGCTTAAAACCTTTCCTGTACATGTTTCCACAGATAAAAAGAGCTCTTAAATCAGGGAGAGCAGAGCAAACGAGTTTATTACACGAGCAAGTACCAGGCTTCCCTGAAAACACAAGTAGAAGCAGCATAAAGGTTCATCCCTTTGCTCCTTCCCGGTACACCCCTCAATTTTGTTTCTGAAACAGAGGAGCTCACAAAGAACTCCCTTTGCAGACACACACACAGAGAAGAGGAACAAAAAGCGAAAGGCGGGTAGGGAGCTTTCCAGTGAGCTGCTAAAAACAGTACTAAGGTAACAGCAACAAGTGTGTCCGGCGCTTGCAGCAGGCAAAGAAAGGAGAGCGAGTGGGCAAAACCTGGCTGTTGTTAACACTGAGCGGTGCAAAGCAACGGAGCGGCTGCAAATGACGGCATGGCACGGACACTCCATCAAGAGAAGAGACGACACGAAAAAGGATTTCAGGGTACACCCTGTCATGGTTTGACATGACAGCCTTTTCTGGTAAGGGGGAAGGGGCTGTAAAGATGGCGCCTGTAAGAAGATGCTTGCAACTGTTCCCAGCTCTGAGCCAGACCCACTGCTGGGGCTGAGCCAATTAGACGCCTCCATGATCACTTTTTAAGAAGAAGCTGGAAGAGGAGGTGGCTTTTCCTCCATCCTTTTCCTGCTTCTTCCTTCTTCTGTCCCTTCTTCTTCTTCTTCTGGCTGGTGGTGGTGCAAGGAGTAGGAACA
>WBNH01007687.1:73976-89699 GCA_013401255.1 Urocolius indicus | reverse complement strand
GGGGGAGGAGGTAGAGCTATCGGGAGCAGTGAGCTGGGCCTGGGAAGAAAGGAGGGATGGGGGAGGGAGATCTTAAAGTGCTGGTTGCCATTTTCTCATCATCCTACTCCCTTTTTGCTTTATTCCATTCTGATTCTTGTAGAATAAACTTTCCTACTTTCCTCTCTAAGTCGAGTACTGGAGTTTGTTTTGCCCGGAACTGTAATTGGCAGTGAGCCCTCCCTGCCCTTGTCTTAATCCACAACAACCTTGGTTATCTTTTTACTCCCATTTCGCTGGGGCCTCCACCATCCTAACGAGGGTGAGAGTGAATGGGGGCACAGAGCAAGAGACTGTCGTGGTGCTGCTGTGCTGGCTGAGCCAAACCACAACACACCCACAGCCTGTCTTCAGCTGAAACCTCGCTTGGGATGGGAACAAAACACAGGGTACCCTCCCTCGCCGGGTGCACCCCTGTTTTTTTTTTTCTAGCTGGCGTGAAATCTGCGCAAGAAGCAGGGGGAAGCACCTTCAATTGCGCCTCTGTTGTTTTTTTTTTAAGGGCTGACGGGACGGGACGGGACGGGACCAGACGAGACGGGAGGGGACAGACGGGAGGGGACAGGACAGGACGGGACGGGAGGGGACGCGACGGGACGGCAGGGGAGGGGACAGGACAGGACAGGACGGGACGGGAGGGGGGGGGGGGGGCGGCGGGGGGGGGGGGGGAGGGAGAAGGACGGGCCGGGACGGACGGGAGGGGAGAGGACAGGACGGGACGGGAACGGACGG
This sequence comes from Urocolius indicus, assembly GCA_013401255.1. NCBI lineage: Eukaryota > Metazoa > Chordata > Aves > Coliiformes > Coliidae > Urocolius > Urocolius indicus. Next base: position 88,928 of record WBNH01007687.1, on the reverse strand, counting down.
ACGAGAGGGGAGGGGAGGGGAGAGGACGGGACGGGACGGACGGGAGGGGAGGGGAGAGGACGGGACGGGACGGACGGGAGGGGAGGGGAGAGGACGGGACGGGACGGACGGGAGGGGAGGGGAGAGGACGGGACGGGACGGACGGGAGGGGAGGGGAGAGGACGGGACGGGACGGACGGGAGGGGAGGGGAGAGGACGGGACGGGACGGACGGGAGGGGAGGGGAGAGGACGGGACGGGACGGACGGGAGGGGAGGGGAGAGGACGGGACGGGACGGACGGGAGGGGAGGGGAGAGGACGGGACGGGACGGACGGGAGGGGAGGGGAGAGGACGGGACGGGACGGACGGGAGGGGAGGGGAGAGGACGGGACGGGACGGACGGGAGGGGAGGGGAGAGGACGGGACGGGACGGACGGGAGGGGAGGGGAGAGGACGGGACGGGACGGACGGGAGGGGAGGGGAGAGGACGGGACGGGACGGACGGGAGGGGAGGGGAGAGGACGGGACGGGACGGACGGGAGGGGAGGGGAGAGGACGGGACGGGACGGACGGGAGGGGAGGGGAGAGGACGGGACGGGACGGACGGGAGGGGAGGGGAGAGGACGGGACGGGACGGACGGGAGGGGAGGGGAGGGGACAGGACAGGACAGGACGGGACGGGACGGGAGGCTGCTCCGCGCTTCACTCACGCGGTAGTTGTAGGCGTGCTCCCGGACGTGCGCCGCGTGCCGCGACCGCTCGTGCCGCGCGTGGCCCTTCTCGCAGACCAGCAGGTGCCGCGGCGCCCGGCACAGCCGCTGCAGCGACGGCACCGACATCCTCCGCTCACAGCGCGCGCACGCGGCAACGCGGGGGGGGGGGGGGGACACGGAGGCGGAGCGCCGTGCGCGAAAAGCCGCGCGCTGACAACACTTCCGTCGGCAGCTCCGCCTGCCCTGCCCTGCCCTCGGAGCCCCGCCGGGATGGCGGCGGAGGATGGACGGGCGGGCGCGCATGTGCGGCTCCTGGGCTGAGGGGGCGGTCCCGGGGCTGAGGGTGATCACAGAGCAGAGAGAGCAGCTCAGCGCTGAACGTTGGGTCCGCACAAACCCCAAGGGAAACACACCCCCCCCCCCGTCCGTCCGTAGACGCGTGGAAGCGTTTCCCAGTTATGGCTGGTGGCAACTGGGCAGCCTTCAAGGTGCCGAGCAACCGGCTTGTCTTCTAGCGTCCGGCAAATGTCGAGAAATATGTAAAGCGTAGCGGATTGAAAGAATGAGGGTGATCATTTCTTCAGTAGCAAAGATATTCTTCATTGCGGCGCAGGGTGCGCGGGGGATCCTTCCACCCAGCGTGCGTGCCCCGAGGGGGCACATGTTCATATTGATACACCCCAAATCATGAATATCCCACGAGCACATCACCCTCTCCCCGCCTCCCCTCGCCTCGTCTCTTAATTAGTCCTTGTCTCCTCAGCGCTTGCAGTCCTTGTCTCCTCTAGGGTCAGGTCAGAGCTGGGCAGGGGTCTCCATGGCGTGGGTGGTGGTCTGTCTTTTGGAGGAAGGCTGCAAGTCTTCCTCAGGTTGCACTTTTCACCCCCTCAGTCGATTTTGCTGAGCTGGCAGTACTGGCATTCTTCCACACCTGCAACAATAGTCCTAACCAGTTTTAATTCATTGGAAAAAGAACAAGCACCCAAGCACTGTGCAAGACATGATATTCAAGGACCACCTTGATCAGATGTACGTTGTGCAGGACAGGTTGTTAAGCCCTTGAGCCTTCGCCAGGAGCAAAATAAAAAAGAAAACACTCTAAACAAGCCATAATTTACAGCCCTTAGCTGATGGTAAAGCGGAATGCATGACTGTTAACCCCTACAGCCCTTAGCTGATGGTAAAGCGGAATGCATGGCTGTTAACCCCTACAGCCCTTAGCTGATGGTAAAGCAGAATGCTTGATTGTTAACTCCTTATCAGTAGGAGCTGCGGAGGTGTGTGAAGCACTGCACAACAGCCCACTGCTGAAATACTGTCTGGTTTCATCAGGGCCCTGAATAGATATTACTGTGTGAATTGCTACTGAAAATCCACGGTCCATTAGATCTCTCTCTGAGCATATTTGGAGTAATAGCTGTGGTTTTATGAGATTATGGGAGAAGCTACTGTGCTCACTGTCACTGCAAGTGGGACTGCTCGGTTCAGCAAGAACGGTGCCCAAGGTCTGTGGCTTTGGGCTGCGTCTCCCACGTATTCTGTCTCTACTTATTCTATACATTGTGTATTTAATATAAAGAACATATGAACACATTCTACCTGCTGTGGTTTAAGGCCAGCCAGTAATGAAGTACCGTGCAGCCGCTTGCTCACTCCCCTCACACACACACACGCACTCACCTCTCGTAGGATGGCAGAGACCCCAACAAGATGGGAGAAGTAAAGATAACTAAGGGCCTTGTGAATCGAGACAAGAGCAGGGAGGACTCACTGCCAGTTATGGTTCTGGGCGAAACAGACCCGGCTACTCAATTTAGGGAGGAGAACAAGAACAGTTTAATTCACCACCAGCTAGAAACAGAACAGACAGAAGGCAAAACTAGAGCAATATTATGAGAAAAAAATACAACCGGCACTTTAAGATCACTGACCACCACTCCTCCCTTCTTCCCAGGCTCAGACACCTGACCTTGGTATCCCTACCTCCTCCCTCTCAGCAGGGCAGCAGGACAGGGAATAGGGGATGTGGTCAGTCTCTGCTGCTTCTTAGAGGAACAGGACTCCTGACATTCTGCTCCTGCTCCAACACAGGGTCCCTTCCATGGGATATAGTCCCTAACATACCTCTCCAGAGTGAGACCTTCCCAAGAGCTGCAGCTCCTCACAAACTCCTCCTTGTGGGTCTCCTCTGCAGCACCACAACTGCAGGCACATTCTGCACCAACGCCAGCTTCTCACAGAGTCATGGCACCTATGGGCACAGCCACCACAGCCACCCTTGGTATGGGCTCCTCCACAAGCTTCTCACAGCTTCACCATCACCCTCCACAGGTTGCAGGGGGACAGCTGCCACCTCACCATAGGATGCAGGGGAGTCTCTGCTCCATCATAACTCCTCCTCTCTTCCCTCACTGACCTTGGGGTCCTCATGGTCACTCCTCTCTCATCCCACTCCTTCCACTACCTCCCAGGAAGAATAACCCTCCTCTTCTGGCTGCTGCTTCTTTAAAAAGCAACCACAGAGGTGCCCAATTGGCCCAGCTCCAGAGATGGGTCTGACTTAGAGCCAGGGAAAGTTTCAAGCAACTTCTCACAGTAGCTGCTATTGCAGCCCCTTCCCTGTTACCAGAAACAGCTCCTCATGAACCCAACACACCACTTTCCTGCAGTTTGTCTCTTCCTACTCCCCTAACTTCTCAGCTCCTGATTTAGTTTAAAATGCTACCTAGCAACTACACTGTTAAGGCTGTATTGTAACCTTACTTAAAAGACTCCTCGAGTCTGTTCAACAGACATCCATTAAGCTGGCAAACCTGACGCTCGGTTTTGATGCTAGTTTGACAACAGTAGTCCTCGAGATCTCAAGCTTGCCCTAGGGAGATCTTGACCTGTTATTTCTAGATGTGATATTTGATGTTAATGCCCAGGGTCACGTGAATTTGGTGACCCTCAGGTGGTCAGATGCCAAGAGGAAAAGTTTCTTTGGTATAGATTAATATAGGAAGTTTGTTTAGTATAGAAAAGTGTAGGTTCCAGGTCATTTGTTCCACAACTGCGGTGTTACACAGATATGAACCATACAATTCATAGAATCATAGAATGGTAGGGTTGGAAGGGACCTTTAGAGATCATCTAGTCCAATCCCCCTGCAGAATACAATTCATGTGAATTTACTCATTCACCAGCTACATAGCTTCATGGTTTGATATCTTAAGTCAAGCACACTTGTTCACTCCCTGGTCAGTTATTGGCTGTCTAGCTGAGGTAAATAGGTAGCAGATAGGTTTTCCAGATCTAGTCTGGTGAATCTATGTTATGGCTCCAGCTTTAGCAGTTGGTAGGCCCGGGCTCCTCTTGTAGCACAGACTGCATTTTTCTGGCGCTCTGTCCTTTTTTGGGTCTGCCTGGTGTTGCTGACCTAATAGCTATAAATAGCTGGCAGTATGAAAAGGCTGCTGCTTGCAAGGCCTGTGTTACAGAGTCGTACTTTGCCTGACAGAAGGAGGGATGCCACCCAGAAGTTACTAGTTCAGCACTTCTGTCTCACTGGGCTGATTAAGACCCACTTGTTTCAGTGCATGTGCTTTCCTAGTGCCTGTTTACTGACATGACATACAGATGCTGCTGCTCTGAACTCAGTGGCTTGTGGCCTCCAGTGCATGAGACTGAGATGAAGCTACATGCCACGAGGTCACTGGCTCATTAACGTTGGTGGAAGAGGGCTGAATTCTGCACTTACGTAGCCTGTATAAAGTGGATTAACTGGATTATTATGAATCAAAAAGGGCTATATAATCACAGTCACCCTCTAATTTAAAGGATGCAAACGTTAATGGGAAAAGCACTATGTGATTAATGTCAGTTATTATCATACCTGCAAACAGAAGCCTCTGTGTGTGCAGAAAAGCATCACACTGTGACGATCAGAAAGCCTGTTCTACTGAAGGGGTGAAAAGTTCAAGCATCTGATCAATAAGCCAGGGACCCAGAGAGGAAATTGGGCTATACTCAAAGCAGCCTTGTGAAGTTGGGTTTCTTTGTGGTTTGTTTGGGGTTTTTTGTTGTGAGCTTCTTTAAATTAATAGGATTTATGCTTTCTGCTAGGGATACAAATGGATAGAAAAAGAAATGAGGAGAAAACGCACCAGAGAAGAGTCAAGAGAGTCAAGATTCATGGTTTCATTTCAGAGTTAAGTCAGTACTTCAGGGATTTTGGCAGGAGTGTAGTTCACTTCAGCTCAGTGGAGCATTGAGGGATTCACATCACGGTTCGGTTAGTTTGATTCATGTGTCAGGCAATTAATTTTAACCCACCCTTACTCATAGATGTTGTCTGTCCTATTATAGAGTATGTGTGTTTTAGAGAACTCCCTGAAGATACTGAACTACACTAAAAAAAACAAACCAAACCAAACATTTAGCAGTCCAGTAGTCTGTGCTTTAACTTACAGGTTTCCCTTGCCTTTAAATGGGCTATATATATGTATGCTAATTGTTGCTAAGTGCTGACATTTTAATAGTGGTTATTACAGTTTTGTGTTCCTGTATATCGTTAAAAGAAGGGAAAAAAAAGAAAGAATGATATTTTAAAATTTACAGCCTCTTAAAACTATCACAGTTTTCCCAAGGATTTCAAACAGGGCGATGCAGCGTTAGAGCAATTGAGTTTCTACATGCTTGAAGAGAGTTACAGGCTGCAATCAAGAGGAAAGTGATGCCTGGAGGCAACCTCTGGTAGTAGCTTGGAGCAGGGAAGGATCTCTAAAGTATTTCCTGGGACTGGTGAAACTTGATTCAGTTTTTTGAAAGAAATGACTGAATTCGGAAAGAAAAATCTGAACCTCACGTTATGTGCAATACCCTAGTTGTGAAGCCCAGCTGCTTCTTTCATGTATTCTTTTTTTCACTGTTGGAGAGCAGTCTTAACTCATTCTTTCTGCTGGATTTTCTGATTTAAAACCGGAAATTTTCTGATTTAAAAATCTTACATAGTGAGAAGCAACCACAAAAGGCACGTTGCACACATTCAAAATGTACACTTACAAGTATCTCTCTCCATATCTCAGCTCTCTAGTAGTCAAATCAAGAATGCTTAATTTCGTAGAAGTCAACTGCTTCTGGAGGAGATACTGTGCTGCTGAGCACCGTGGAGGATCCTGTGAGGAAATCCAATCACATCTCCAGAGCAAGACTGGAATACTGTTTAATAAACAAGGTCCTACAGCTACACATTCAGCAGTGCAGAGACAAGCAGTGACATCACCATTGAGTAGCTGTCTGTCTTGTGTGCTTAATGAGACAGTCCTGAGGGAAAATTGACTAAAGAATCCATAATTAAAGGCTGTAACCTAAACGATACACCCAAAAAGGCTGCATTAAAGTTACAAAGGCAACGTGACTTTGGGCAATTTCCAGCATCTTGGTGCTCGAATGTGTAATGTTAAGATTGTTTTACCAGGTTTGTTGTGGGTAATTAGTACTAAGCTCTGCTTCACGCTTTAGGAAAAAAAGGTAAGGATGAATTGATTTAACGACATACAGCTTATATCCCCATTGAAATGAGGGCACTACAAAAGAACAGACAAAATGTATTTTACTCCCCTGAGTTTGCAGGACAAGGTTTGGGTACGTCCGTGTTTAAGATTGCTGTTTAGCACAAACTTCAGCTAGGCTCCTGGGACTAATTGTGAAAGAAACTTCCGTGTGTCCTTCAAGGAGCAGTAGCAGATACGAGTTTAGATATGAAACCAGCCATAGACCTGCAGCAGCTAAATCTAATATTATTTAGCCAAGTAGTTCTCTGTTTCATCATGCTTACAATATTTTATCACGTGAGCCTGGGGGGAACATACCTCTCAGTCCTGCAAAGCAGTGACTTCGCTGAAATTACTCCAAAGTTGCATCTGCACTTACATTTGCAAACTTATATTTGCAAGCGAACACTTGCTAAAATGATTTGTAGGCATAGGGCAAATTATTGTACTTGATCATTGTCATCAGTGCAGTTTGTTTGGCAATTCTTTGCAAATATCCAGTATAGGTACAGGTCAGTCCGATCTTTACTTTTTTCTAAGCTGTTCTGCACATCCAGGTTCCTCTCTTGAATTTGTCAAAGCATGCAAGAAATCTACCGTTTTCACAGCTTAGGTGATAAGTGCATAGTGGAAGCAGGGACGAAGAACACAGCTTCCTAAAGTGTAGTCATTCTACTACATTTAAAAAGTGATGAAAGCATCTGCTTTAATTCTCATAACGGGATGTTGTAAATCTGTCACAGCTAGAACAGTTCCAGATTTTTTTGAAGAGGGGAAATAGTGTCTTTTGCAATAAAATTGCCATGGTTAGTTTCTTATACAGTCAGCTAACTAAAGAATGGTTTGTTTCCTTACTGTGACACACAGCTGTAAACTTTCCATAAAGTTTTATATGACAGGTTCAGCAACAACCCTGGATTCATACTCACATGCCTCCTCCTCCTCCTCCTCCTTTGTCCTCTAACCAATGATTCTTGCCTCCTCTTCTCCCCACCCCAGACTGCAGCTAACACACCCTCTCATTTTTGTTTGATGATCTCTTTCTGTCCTAAAATAGTACCCTGGCCTTGTGTGCCTTGTATTGAAAGGCTTCAGCTGTGGATTGCTTCAAACAGAAGGAGGTCCTGATTTTAATGTATGCTGGGGCAGTTTGCAGGACAGTGGTCCTTTACATATGACTTCATTTTTTCACTTGGTTGCTGGAGAAGAATGCACTTGAAATGAAATGAAATGTAGAAGCAATTACAATCAACCACACCACCAGGTGGAGCTTATTTTCTGCCTTTCCCACTGAAGGTGCTGAAACTGTGGCACTTTAACTGTATTTATAGTGGTTTGGGGTTTGGTTTTTTTTTTCACACCTAGTAACAGAGGATTGAGTGTGCCTGCGTGCAGTGGTTTGTTCACGATAGCTGCTGTGCCAGCCCTTTGCTTTTGCAGGGTTAGACTGTCACACATTTCTCTCTCTTGTTCATGCACTTGAGAGTTTTCGAGCATACATTTGCTTGTTAGAACGGTACATAAAGAGGCACATGCTTCTGCTCTTTTTGTTCTAAGGTGAAAACTGTTAACATTCTTCAGAAGTGCAAATATCTCTGTTCAGAATCACAGAAGCGCAGAATGACAGGATGGTAGGGGTTGGAAGGGACCTCTAAAGCTCATCTAGTCCAACTCCCCTGCTAAAGCAGGTCCACCTAGATCAGGTTGCTCAGGAACATGTCCAGGGGAGTTTTGAAAACCTTCAGAGAAGGAGACTCTACACCCTCCCTGGGCAGCCTGTGCCAGGGCTCCCTCACCTTTACAGCAAAGAACTAAAATAGCTTTTCCTTAAGTGGAACTTTTTGTGTTCCAGCTTTTGTCCATTACTCCTTGTCCTATCACTGGACACTACAGAAGAAAGTGTCACCACATCTCCTTGATGCACACTTTTCACATACTTTGTACATATTAATGAGATCTCCACACAGTCTCCTCCAGACTAAACAGCCCCAGTTCCTGCAGCCTTTCCTCATAAGGAAGATGCTCCAGTCCCCTGATCATCTCAGTGGCCCTGCACTGGACTCTCTAGAAGTTCCCTGTCTCTCTTGAGGACCACCACATAACCTGTTTTGTTCACTGAAGTTCACCTCTGGAGTCTTTCTTGCTTGTAGCAGTATTGTGTTACAGATACATAGTTACTGGTATGTATGTATGTCAGTTGAAGTGACAATGTTCCCAAGTCATGAGATTCAATATAAATGACCGACAAGCATTCTCTTTCTTACAGAATATACTCTGTCAGGTGCTTGGTTTGCTGTCTAGTATCACAGCTTAGCAGCTGACAGCAAACTGTAACAGGGGCAGTCCTGGGGAACTGCAAAGACACAGGCTTAAGTTTATTCCTTTTTCAGTGTTTTGGAAAACGACACATTCAAGCAGACAGTTTTTAACATGGACTTTATACAGAAATATATATATCAAGATATATCAAGCATGTCCCCGTGTTTTAACACGAATGAAAGAAATGAGACTGATGTACAACTTACCCAGTTGTGACTGCTCGGCTCAAAAGGGTTGGCCTGCGTTTGCCAGGGGTTACATAACTCTTGTTTTCCCAAAAGACAGGGAGGTATCTGAGCAGATGAGGTCAGGTTAGCATTCCATTATGCCACGTCAAATGCTAATGACCAGCAGAGGTTTCACGTCATGAAGGTCCTTCTGACCAGGCGACCAGTTCTGTTGTCCCAGGACGGTCCAAATGAGTTCATGCCGCTATTGATTTTGAGTGAGCTGCTTGTGACAAATACAGAAATACAAAACAGAATTAATGTGGGTACAAGTTCATGTCATGTTCCATCTTCGTGTCTCATTTCCAATACTAATGCCTTAGAGGGGAAAGAAAGGGGAAAAATGCCTCAGGCAGCTAACGTTCCAGCGCTCACAGCCCAAAAAGCTGGTCTAGAGAAGGGTTGTTTTGTCGTTCATGTTTTCTCTACTTTCTAGGAGTTCCTTCTGGAGAGCACGTCAAGCCTTTGGTATTTTGGAGTGTCCTTAGTCAAGAGGTAAACATATCTTTCTGTCTGAATGAAGTTTCCTTACAGAGTTTCAAGAAGACATTGGTTTTTCTTTTCCAGAGACAGTCTGCTAGGTGGCAGAGCAGGAGCAAAATCCGGCAATTTGAGACAGACAGCAAGAAAACTAATCTATTATTTGAATAGCCCAGCAGCAGTTTTGGGGGTAGAATGCCTTTTATATCAAACTGCTCTGGATGAGATGGAGCCTCCTTCTCACCAAAGTCCAAAGCAATGTACTAGTGTAATGTGGGGCAAGGATTTGATCCAAATTATGTTTTTTCCTAGATTGCTATATACAAAAATATACATAAACATAGAGGTTTACATTTCTATATAAACACAGAGGACCAGGTTCCTAGTGCTCATCAGAAACCTTTGAAAGAGGTGTGGTTCTGCAGCTTTCTGGAGATCCACACTAAACCAAACAAAACCCATAAAACAAAGCCCTTTTCAACTTCTGCACTGCCAATACATTTTGGAAGCTGAAGCCATTTTTCCTACTGACAATTTGAACTTTTCAAAGACTGTCTGCTTGGACTAAATTGTTAAAATGCAAGAGTAAATCTTTCTATTAGGATGTCAGTTTGTTCATGGGAGGGGTTTTTTTGTCTTAATACAATTTGCTGATTAAAATCTGACAAGCATTTTAAGATATTCAGTGCACTACACGAATCCAAAAAGTTTAGATGGGTACCTTATAAATATCAAAGGTATGAAACCAAATCTTGGTCACAAAGAACCAAGCAACACTTCAGAAATCTTAGAGAATGGAAAGGTTTTGTGCAGCATTGTTGTGTTGCAGTTAATGCCAGCTCTGGTCCGAATTCAGTGTTTCTACAAGCACTTGGAATCTTTTCCACACAATTTCTGGAAAAGAGAAAGTGAAAAGCCAAAGCTGAATCCTTTCTACCGTTACTATATATTTGCTTGTCACGAAGAATGGGCTCGATTTTATACCAGATGCAGAGAAATCTCAGACCTACTAAATCAATTACAGAACAGTGCCTCCGAAGAGGTTGGCATTTCACTCAAATGAGGGGCCGTTCTGTGCCTGACTGTCAAACACTCCCTACTAATAATAATTGAAAACGATATGCCACATCATTACAGGAAGCAGAGGTGTTGGTGTCATTCAGGAAGAATCAATAAATAAATTTTCATAGACTTAAACTAATCTCTGCATCCCATAAGGAATGTCAGATGCAAGTCTGCTGAGAGATGAGACAAAATATACAGCAGACGTCTCTAATAGGGATTGAGAGACTCAAAGCTCTAACAGGTTTTGCTTGCTGAGCTTTGGAAACTAAAGTTATCACTTACATGTATTCGTTTCCATTTCAGTCCTTTTTCCACGCATACCTTTTTGGAGTACAGCTGCTTGGTTTTCCTGCATAAATAAGAAAATTGGATCATAGAATCATAGAATGGTAGGGGTTGGATGGGAGCTTTAGAGATCATCTAGTCCAACCCCCCTGTAGAAGCAAGTCCACCTAGATTAGGTTGCATAGGAACATGTCCAGGCGGGTCTTGAAGACCTCCAAGGAAGGAGACTCCACAACCCCTCTGGGCAGCCTGTGCCAGGGCTCCCTCACCTCAACAGTGAAATAGCTTTTTCGTATGTTTAAATGGAACTTTTTGTGTTCTAGCTTCATCCCATTACCCCTTGTGCTGTTGCTAGATACTATAGAAAAAAGGGATGTCCCAGCCTCCTGACATCCACCATTTAGATATTTGTAAATATTAATAAGATCAATTGAATAGACTCTGAGTTTTTCATTCAGTGTTTGGCCATCCCCACAAGCACACTAAACTGAAATCCTATCCTTATTAAAAACCCAGAGAATTCCCCAGGGGATAGGGAGGCTGTTGTTTGGTTGTTGTTTTGTTGTTGTTGGCTATTAATATCCTCCCTGACATTTTTGTACATACAATGGGACTGTTAAAACTGGGATGAAGAACAACATGGTTTTCAAAGGGAAGCACTAAGATCGTTCCAAATGAATACCGCTCCAGTTTGAGAAAAGATGTTATGTGCGTATGAACTGTGGTAACTCCTGCACATGTTTCTAAATCCCTATAAATTGTTTCCTTGTGTGTAGGAGTTACTACTCATTCACGTTTTCTGATGTTACCGTTGTGGGAGATTTTCTTGAGCGGGAATATGGAGAGATTTGCATGTTTCAGCTGGATACATCCAGAAGTAGAATACTTTCCTTTGCAGCTCAGCTTGAAATATCTGCCAGTGTTGGTTTTGAAAGCTGAAGCTAATGTTAAAAGTGCATAAAAAGAAGCAATGAGCAGGGGGTTGACTGGGCTTCTGGATTGTGTGGCTGAGTTGAACCAACAGAATCTTCCAGTTACTTGCCTCTGTCTGCAAACAAGTATTTTCATGTTCATTTTGTGTCCAAATGCCGATGACTATTGATCCAAGCAGCTTGAACAATCTATTAGATTGCACATCAAACAGAGCCCCAAACCAAAGCCTCTGCTCTACCACATCCTGTGAAACACATCCCCATGCAAACATGGTGCGAAATGGGAAAGCAAGGCCAGGGATTAGGCATTGGGATGCTTAGGGTGGACCCTGCAACATGTGCGTGGTGAATGCAGGATGGAGATGAGGTGGGCTGTTGGGAAAGAAGTGTGGAGATGAAAGAAGATGGTGCTGGGTTGTGTGTGTGTAGTTTAAGACCTTAAACATAACTGGTCAAAACACTGGGGGAACAAAAAGCCTCCTGACTGTGAATCCGCTGTCACTTTTTCCCTCTGCTTTTATCTCAACATTTTCTTAAAGAACAGACATGGTAAATAGTACTGAGAAAGCCCAGACCCTCATTGCCTCATTCTTTTTGAGAGAATCCATGTTGAAATATGTGAGAGAAGACACTAAATGACTCCTTAACTCTTGTCCACTGACATAGTTTGTCACATAGTTGACCATCTGTTGTATCGGATTTTCAATGTCTTCCTTTCCGACGGTAGCAATCGATTACCACTAAAACTCTTTGCCTGCAACGCAGAGTCCTGTTGCCTTAACTGCTTTTTGCTTAATTTCCTTTCTGCAGGCCCAGCTCCCAGAGTTATGGAATAGATGAGAAATATGTATTAATTGCTACAATATTACTTAACTTTAATCAATATTTACAGTAAGATCCTCTTTTTGCTCTCCCTTATTTTGCTTGAACCTTTCACATTCCCATGTAATTTCTAGTAGTCCAAATGGTTTTGCCTGATCAGCAAATGGCACATTTTTTTTTTTTTCCCCACTTTGCTGCATAAAACATTTGTTAATGATCTGGCAAACTGAGAAAGCGTGTGTTAATAGAATAAACACCACATGAGGAAGTAAGGGCTGTTTTTTTTACATTTCTGGTTTTCCTCACCGTAAGATAGATAACTGCTTTGGGAACGTAAAGTAGTAGTAGTAGTAGTAATGTATTTTATTCAAGGATCTTGAACACCTTGTAAGCACTAGGCACCGTTCCCAGCATTAGCATCGTCTATTCATTTATCTTCCTTCCAGATTGATAATTTGAGGTGCTACCAGCTTCGGGTCCTGAGGTCTCATTTTTTACATTTCTGGTTTTCCTCACCGTAAGATAGATAACTGCTTTGGGAACGTAAAGTAGTAGTAGTAGTAGTAATGTATTTTATTCAAGGATCTTGAACACCTTGTAAGCACTAGGCACCGTTCCCAGCATTAGCATCGTCTATTCATTTATCTTCCTTCCAGATTGATAATTTGAGGTGCTACCAGCTTCGGGTCCTGAGGTCTCATTTGTAGGTAAGAAAGCACCCACGTTGCAACCTGGAACAAGCCGCCTAGGGAGGGGGTAGAGTGACCATCCCCGGAGTTATTTAAAAGGCAGGTAGATGAGGTGCTAAGGGACACAGTTTAGTGATGAGCTTGGCAGTGTGAGGTGTTTGGGTTCCATGATCTTAAGAGGTCTTTTCCAATCAAAATTGTTCAGTGATTCTAAGGTCATTGTGCTCCTCCTCCTTGCGCTGCATCTCACACCTCAGCTGAGCGACTCGGGAGCATGCTCAGCAGTTTTGTACATGTTAATTCAACTTTGACTGGTAATTCAAGTAGCTTCAAAGGTGGGACGTCAGTCCCCTTGGACTGGAGCAGGCAGAGAAGGTGTGCAGTGAAGAGTCCAGGCAGCAGCCTGCCGAGCAGGGCAGCGTGCAGTGGGGGGTGGTGACGAGCAGCTGACGGCAAACTGGTGTTCGTCATGTTTTCCATCAGCACAGCTGGCGCCAGTGAGAATGTTTGTCCTTTCCTCCCTCCAAACTGAACCACTAACAAACGTCGAGAAAACCGAAACTGGACATTCATTCCTCTGCAAGACCTAGACTGCACACTCAGTTGAACTGCTCTGTGTTCACTCACGTTGGGACGCTGCTTTTTGGCAACCAGACATGCTAAAAATAAAACAAACTACGCAAAACAAACAAAGAAACTCCCTCCCCCCCGCCGCCCCCTGATAAATCCATACTGGGAGTGTGTTGCTTCAGAAAGTAATACGTTACTTGCATGTGCTTTTTAGCGTCTCTTCCATGAGAAAAAGAATGGGGGGGGGGAAGTTAAATAATGTAGTATTTTTTGCAATCATCCATGCAAACCACCCCCAGACAATAGCAGGGGCACACACAAAGTATAGAACTGGGTTTGGAAAGTTCTCAGGTATGGATCTCGCAGATGAAATACCTTGTTAAGAGGATGCTGTTTACTATCCACATCATGCTCAGAAGCTAGAACGGTGAGATTCTGCTGCTCTTATTTCTTTAAGAGGTGAAGCCTACATTTTATGACTCTCCACCATAGTTTTCTTTTTAAATGGGAACCTTCAAAAACAGTCTGACCTTCACGAAGGGTGCGTGTATACACGTGTGTGCCTCCCGAGCCCTCGGTCCTGATGTTCCCACAAGTAGATTTCTTGCTGGTACCAAACGTGAGTAAAATTTGCTTACAAAATGTATCACACTTTTAACTACAGTCAGTGCCTTTGGTGTGCCTTTTACCTTCGGCGTTCTGTCCCCGAGCTCAGGTCGCGAAGCTTTGCTCTCTGCGTTCAGGATGGGGTGAANGCAGGAGCCGGCGGCGGCGGAGCGGAGGAGGCTCGGAGGCGCGGCCCCGACGGTGCCCCGCGAAGCCATCCGGGAGGCGGCGGCCGAGCGACCGGCGCTGCCGGAGCCGAGGCTCTGCGGACGGCAGCCGGCTGCCGGAGCCGGCGAGCGGCGGNGGGGGGGGTACCGTCTCACAGGCTCAGCTGCGGGAGATGGGCATTCGACGCACGCAAGGCACAGGGCGCAGGACACGATGCTACCCGAACCCGGGCAAGCGGGGAGGGGGCGGCTGAGCCCCGACCTCTGCGCTAAGGGCACAACCGCGACTCCTCGGCGATGCCAGCGAAGGTGCCGGGAGCCGTCTCGCCGACTCCCTGACCCCGTGGGCCATAAAACGGCCGCTCACGTCGCATCCCGCTGTCTCCAGCGCGCCGTGGCAACCTCGGCCCCCGGCGGCGGCGGCGGCGGCGGCTGTAGGGGGGAGGAGGACGTGCGGGGCCGCCCGTCGCGCCCGCTGCCGGTTCCGTATCGCCCGCCCCGGGAGGTCCCGCCCCAGCCCCCGCGGGGAGGCTCCGGGGGCTGGCGGTGGGGGGCGCGCCCCC
>WBNH01007687.1:1897-73859 GCA_013401255.1 Urocolius indicus | reverse complement strand
GAGGAGGAGGAGGAGGAAGAGGAGGAGGAGGAGGAGGAGGAGGAAGAAGAAGCGGCGGTGGGCGAAGACTGCTGCGGCAAGTGCAAGAAGCGGGTGCAGTTCGCCGACTCGCTGGGGCTGAGCCTCGCCAGCGTCAAGCACTTCAGCGAGGCGGAGGAGCCGCTAGTGCCGCCGGCCGCGCTGTCCCGGCTGCAGGGACAGCCTGGCGAGGAGCGGCACCCGCCGCCGCCAGCCCTGCGCATGGTGCCCGACTTCCCCGACGGCGGGGAGCCCAGCGCCGAGCGGCTGCGGCGGCAGCGCGTCTGCCTGGAGCGGCTGGGGCGACCCTCGGCGCCCACCGACGTGCGGGGCACGGTGCGAGTGTTGGGCTGCCCCGGTCCCAAAGAGGTGACGGTCCGTTACACTTTCAACGAGTGGCTGTCGTTCTTAGACGTGCCGGCCGCCCCGCTGCCCCCGGCCGCCCCGCTGCCCCCCGCCGCCGAGCCGCCGTCCGAGCGCTTCGCCTTCGCCCTGTGCGTCCCGCCGAGCCTGCCGGAGGGCTCGGCCTTACACTTCGCCATCCGCTACCGCAGCACGCAGGGCGAGTTTTGGGACAACAACGGCGGCCGCAATTATACGCTGCGGTGCCGCTGCTGCCCCGAGCCGGTCCCCGCTGCCCCCCGCTACTAATACGGGCCGTGCCGGGGGGTGGGGAGGAACCGAGGCACCGCAGCCCCAGGCACCCTGCCCGCAGACCAACCCGAAATCTGGGGTGGTTTTTTTTTTGAACGGGTACCTCGGCTTTGGCAGCGAAGGGTGGATGCGCGTCCCCTCGCGTTGCTGTGGCTTGTGGAATCGTTTCCCGGGTTTTTGTTTGGGTTTTTTTTCTTTTTTCTTTGGGGTGAGAACAAGGAGGCTGAGTGGCACGGGCTTTCTTTCCCTCCCTTGAAGTGAATTTCTGAAGTCTGGATTTGGGCATTGGCTCCACTTCCCTGATTTAGTCAAGAGACGCAACAGAGCACTTGTGTGGAAACTCGGCGGTGCGTTCCCTACAGATTGAACTCGGGATCCCGGATCTGCCATTCTCACATCGGTTTCAAAGACCTAGTACTGTGACAGCAGCGGTGTGCTTTTGCTTCGTGGTTATTTCCGTTTTGGTTTATCAGTCACTTTTCTTTTTAGTTCCATGGACTCCATAACAATCCGATTGACTGTTGTGAGCAACCTTGTCAAGCTCATGACAGGCTGGCGTGCCCGTCCCACCTTTGCCGTGCCTGTGGCGGCTCTGAGCAACAAGGCAATCTGGTTTGGGGCTGGATCTGGGGCTGGACTGGACTGCTCTGGTTTTTGTCATTCAGCACACTTCCACACAGCTCCCCGCCTTCCTCAGGCTTGTGCGTAGATCTTGTCTGGCTAAGGACAGCCAAAAGGGACTTCTGAAAAATGTTTTTGCTTAAAATAGACTGCTGACTTCTTTTCACACAGTTGACAAGTCTAAAACCGGGACAAAGGAGGAGTTAAAATACTTGCTGATGCTGGGTTATCGGAAGAACCTCGGTAACGCCTTTGAGTAATGCGCTGTGAAGTCAAAGATGGGGTGTGTGTCACACACACTTCTATGTTTTCAGATTTGGGGAGCAGTGACCGATTTGGATGACCTCGCTGAGGAGCAGCAACGTGATGTCGAGAGGGAGTCCTCAGTAATGAATGAAAACAAGTGCCTTAGTTCAGCTCTCCTTACGTTACGTTTTTGCACCACATTTCTCGAGCATTTGTAATTTATTCAGCTTCTTTTGGTACATCTGTTTTTCAGTATTTGTATGCTGCTGGGAAAGGGGTTTGTTGTGCACACGACTGGACTTCATAATGCCGGACACTTGGTTTCTATCGTCTCCACTCTTGTGTTGCAAGCCTAGAGGTTGACTAGTAATGGTGCCCCAAGTCCTGAAATCAAGCAAAAAGTACCAATGATAAATGGGTTTGTAAGAATAAAAAAAAAGCTTGAAAAAAAAGTTAAAAAGCTCCCCATTACAAATCTTTCTATTTTTAACCTGTTTAGCAAAAGGTTGAGAGGATCCCTGTTAAGTTTTGCAGCCTGGCTGTGCCCTGGCCCCTGTGTGTACAGTACCAAGGGAGCTGAGCTGTTGGTGTCCCTTGCTGTAAGCAGAGGCTGAGTCGTGCCCATGGGTGAGTAGCTGCTTGGGCTGTAGCCGCCAGTGACCATTGTCCTGCCAGAGCCACGAGGAACATCACCCTGGAAGGCACCGACGGCCCCAGAAACCGTGTCACAGGCCTCTTGTGCAGAGAGGTGAGGCGATGAACCTTTACTGGCACGGGTGGAACATGGGCAGCTTTGTTGCGACGCTCTGTTTGTTTCCTTCTAATGTAGTATCTCCAAATGCAGATTCATTTTTTGGATGAAAAAAAAGAAGTAGGTAAGATATGGTCAGAATACAGACCAGTTGTGGCATGGATGTATGTTCTTCAGCAAGACATTGTTTGCCTTTTGAAAACAGAGCATCCTGTGAGTTTTCTCAGGTCTTCTTTTCCTCCCAAGATGTAAACTCTCTTCAAGCCCCCTATGAGCACCTTGGAGAAATTTGCTTCCTTATGGAAGTCCCCACACTTGAGGAAAAGATGTGAAGCAGAGGGAGCTTCAGCCGAAAGCTCCTGCAGTATTGATAACATGTGCACTGCTTCTGGAACGCAGCCTGCCCTTCCCCTCCCCAAAACCCCCCATACACACACTGTAGTGTGGCAATATCCAGATACAAAGAAGTGTTTAATTCCTTCGGAATCCCTCTCTCTGTTAGACTAGCCAGACTTGCTTGGAAAATGGCACAGAGCATTTTCCATCCAGACAAACTGGAAGAAGTTCTTGCTGTTGTTTTTCCAGGTTACACTTAAAGTCTCGCCAAACGCATGAAAGGTTTTAGGGGACAACAGCAAACCCTCCTACATCCCTACAGGAGTTAGTGTGAAAACTTCTGTGTGTTACAGGATTACAGGATGTTATGTGCAATAACCTGGTATGAATTTGCCTTTCTTGAGATGGCTGTGTCAATGAAATTACATGCTCTTAAGATGATGTGTGATGCTCATAGCACTGATTGATTTGTCATTTAAGTACAATGGAATATTTGAACCTTCTGGAGCCTATTCCTTATTCTGTCTTCCATCTATTAATTGCTTCTGAGGGGAGGAATCTCTCCTTAAACAGAATCGAAGGGACTAGCTGTAATTCTGTTGGCTGTGTCTGGGGAGAGGTGCAAAGCTGGGTACCTTGAGGAATCCTAGCTAGCCGTGCTCATTGATGAGAGGCCAGAAATCTCCTCTGGTACGCTTTGAACAATGGGCAACAGGTGTAAAGCATCGACAGCCAGAAAAAGTAACATTTGTGTGTTCTCTTCAGATGTGTGATTGGAATTTCAAAACACAAGAAAGCATCTGCAGAGACAAAGCAGTAAAATGTTTTTGAGTGCTTCAGAAAATTGGTGCCATGCTAAAATCCTGGATATTTTTTAAATTAAAGCACAACATTTTTTGTGCTTTGACAATAGGAAAATGTTTGTATTTGTTATTAAGAATGACTTTTTGTGAAAGAAAAGAGAGAATGTTCTCAGATTCTCAGATGAGAATCAAACACACTCACTTTTTAATCAACAGCATGTTTTTCTACTTTTGATTTCTGAGCAGCACAGATTTCCAAAGCAGGTTTCAAAGATGTCCTGCACAAAGTCCTCTGTGTTTTCATACATGAGGTTACTGGGAGCTGTAGAAATGCAAAGGCCGCGCCAGCAAAGCACAGGGGCTGCTGCTCGTGGTCACAGGTTGAGAGATGTGGTGTAGTTGCAACGTTATTCTCAAAGAAACACATTCAAAATGAAATGCTTCTAATTCTACAAAGTCAAAAAGCCCAACAGAGTAAAAAGTGGAGCACCCTTCTTGTTCGGTTGCATTACTGTTAATGTTAATTTAATCAAGTTTCAGAGCATAACTTTTGGAGGATGTGCTCATAAACACCCTCCCTCCCCTCACTTAAGAGATAAGAAATGATACAAGATGTACCATTCTTGGAAAAACTCCATCTCTAAAGGTTTTAATTTTATACAGTTTTTTTTCCTTTTTTTCCCCTCCCATGGGAAAAATAGCTGCCAAATGGTTTTATTGAGGTATATAAACCCAAGCAGTTTAATGTAGTTGAAACTCTAGAGGTTAACTGTAAAGGATGTCAAAGTTAAATCTTCCTTAAGCAATTTTTTTGCTGCTTACATTTAAACTCAGATGTAAATGATTCAGAAAAGGACTGTGAAGCTAAATTAACTCTGGCGTCACGCAGAACTGCAAACTTGCATGCAAACTACTTCTGTTTGATTTCAACCCGGGGCTTTCAGTCAGCACTTGAAAAGCCTGGCTTCTGCTCCCGTTGCCTTCCCTGGGATTTGGATCCAGCCCAAGGTACTGCAGGAAGGTAAGGGAAATGATCGAGGTTTAATTGCCTATTCTGTTCAGAGCCTTGTGTTCTGGGTTAGGATAACGTGGCACTGTGATGAATGTTCATCTGTCAAGAGTGCAAAATCCGCTGTCTATGCGTGGCAGTAATTAAATCACCTTAATTGTTTTTCATGATTCTTTTTAAAGAGAGGGAAAATTACTTGCCTTGGATTAGCATATTAGCAAAGACTAGTATAAATATTTATGGGGTGCAGTCTTTTGCTAGAAAGGCTGTACATTCTTCCCAGGTCTCCATAGTTCTTTTGCTCTGAGCGCAGAGTAGTCATTTGAATGCACTACTTACCATCACTTCCCCCTCTTGCAAAGCTGCAGCCGGCTTAAGAGTAAAGAAGGTAAGTAGTTTGGAAAGAAGAGTGTCTTGCAGCACATTGATGATGATAATTCGTTTCCTGGATAAGCTGCAGAATCTTGTGAAACATACATTTGTAGAAAATACACAGCATTGGAAGAACTATTTGGCTTCTCTCTTTTTTTTTTTTTTTGCTGCTTCCACATTAAGGGTTCACGTGCTATTCCTATATTCTAAAATACTGAGAAAAGAAAAAGACAGACTGTAAACTCTCAGTAAAACAGCTCCACACCTCCCTTCTTTTTTAATAAAGGTCATCAAGCAAAACATAGCCCTAAGAGTATGAAATAACTATGGCTGTGCTAAGAACCATAGAACAAAGCAATGGGTATACACTCCTGACTTGAATAATGCCAGGGTTGCACTGTAGATCATTATGGAAAACTCAGGAAAGCTGGCAGTGCACAGCTCTTTCATGGCTCTGTTGATGCATACGTATGGTCTGTGCTGGGGATCTGGAGAGGTGCATTTATGTTGCATTACAGGGAGTAGGTTGAGAGGCTGCCACTTCTCCATAAAGTTATCCTTCTACCTGTTGACATCAGAGAGTGAAAGTAAAGGTTTTAATGCCTGGAAACTCGGGGAAGTTTTATATAGAAATGCCCTTCTAGGAATGTGAGTAGTGAGTTAAAAATCCCTTTTGGCCTACTTCTGCATTGTATATACTTCTGCCACTCCCTTGAGTTGCTTTCCTGCAGGACAGACATACCTCTCATATTTAGACATTTTGAAACTGAGCTTTCAGTAGCAGTAAGATCTCCTGAGTTGTTGTAACACACAACAGAAATGTCTGTCCTTTAACCAGTTGAAACAAATAGGTTGGGTTTTGTTTTTTTTTTTTTTCCTTTTGGTGTGCTGTTTCCAAGTTTATACTGTAAAAAGTCACAACAAACTCCAGTAAATGTAAACACTCAAATTTTGGTGCATGCTGCTGAGGGTAATGGTTCGCTAAAACGTTGAGATCAGGAACAGACAACAAATTTTTAATGTAATACAAAAGCAAGCTGGTTTTGCTAAGACATTGCAGCTTTAGTGAAGGTATTTATTGAGCTCCCTTCTAGTCTAAGGAAAAAAGGAGATACTTTTAATAATAGTGGACACTGTACATAAGTCACGGGATCATTCCTTTGTGTTTTAACTATTCCCGTTGTTTACACTGCTTTGACAAAGTCCAACAAAGCTCCTGACAGCGTGCCAAGAGAGAGATTTAATGAGTATTGCAACGTAAACGGAACTGGTGAAGCAGAGCAGGTGCAGCCCTAAGAGCAGAGGAACTGTGAGGCTGAGCTGCACTGCCAGCTCTGCCATCGCGCTCTTCATATGCAGGGCCAAGAGGAGATGAACGGGTGCTGAAGTTGTCCCAGCCCACAGCTGTGATTTCTGCACTGGGCTTCCTAAGCCAGATGTGGTTATTACGTATTTTCCTTCTGTAGTTTGTAGGATTTCAATGGTAAAGCATTTGGTAAGCTGTGTTTTTACACAGAGCTGGGCATGCTATATTGAAATGACTTAAAATGGACATTAGGCAGGGAAACTCCCCTGTTTTTAGGTACCTTCCAATCATGCACAACTGATACACACGTAAGTACCGCTAGTGGAGGGTGCACTTACATGTGTGTTGGTAAAGGATGGACACACAGACATCTGTCTGAAACAGAGAGGGAAGAGACACCTAAAAAGCAGTGACTACATTGGACTTGAGCAGTAAATGCCAAACTACCTTTGTACTTCTGTGAACAAATTAGTGGTGCAAACTTTTGGTCCTTAGCAGCAGCAGTTTTCTCACTTCTACTAAGTAATGTCTGGTAATCTGATGGTTAATTTGCAGTAAGAACTATTTTTTTTCCTTGGATGTGAAAGCAAGCTGTCTTACCTTCTGCACTACAGGCTAGGCAGAGAGGGAAAGTACAAGGCCTGAAGTTTGAGTTTATTTTTCATTTTTCTCGATGGGTCCTTTTTGTAGAATGTATCCTGAAAGTTACTACTGCTCCTTTGCAGGTATAAGTAGCCAAGGGAGGGATAAGCTGAGTGGTAACCTTGAGTCAGAAAGCAGAAGTCGTGAATTAGGAGTGCAGTAGCGTTGTATCTACCACCAAAACTTAACAACAGGATTTGCAGCCCTTAGTGGAGCCGCAGTCTGCTTCCTACTTTTGAAATTTCCCACACCTGTATGACAGCACATACCATCTCCAGCTGCATTCTTGTTGGAAACAGTGATAATAACTTCACTGGAAAGGTACTGGTATGTTGAAAGAGATGATTACGTCTTGAAAGGGCCTCTATTGGAAAACAAACTCTTGGTTTTTTGTTAACAGGGTGAAAACTTGGATTTGAGTAGTAAATTAGGGCTACACTGTTTCTAAAGATGTTTGTTTCCTGCCACACATTCTCGGATCCTGAAATGGTATGCAGTGCTTGTTCCATCAAGTAGCTCGTTTAAAACCAGGATTTTACATGTACTGGTTTAGGGACCAAGTTCCTTAGAGTACAAAGCTGGCAGCTCCTCCAGGCCTGTGTCCTCTAAAAGTATGAGACATTACTAGACTTCTTTGAGTTCACTGGAAGCTTAAATAGTCATCATTGTTGCTAAACATTTCAATCTAACTGCACAAAATTCTAATAAACACACACTTTAAATGGCAGCAAGGAACCAGAGTTTGTTCTAAATGACTTTGTCCATCCTCTGCCTAAATAATGTCATCACACATCATGAACAACACAAAGTGAATTCTGGGAAGCAACAAAACTAAAAGGAGGTTTTTAGAGGTCACAGGGTTATGGAACTAGTTTTGAGTGTCTCTTTTGTCTTCTTAAAAAACCCCACAAGATGTCCCTGGGAAAAAAAAAAACCCAAAAAACAAAAAAGGGAGCTATTTTTCTGTGTGCCATTTAAAAAGTTTTCCACAGATGAACTTTTCTGTAAATTTCTAATAGGAAACAAATTCAAGCACAGCAATGACTTGGAACAGAACCTGAANCTCTCCTCTCCTCTCCCTTTCTCTTTTTTTTTAATCAGATAATCTTAAAAACATTGATTATTCTACAGATTCAATAATAACCAATAAAATGCTATACCGAGCATTCCTCTTTTGTTAGGCAAAGTTTGCTGCGAGTTCATGACCTCTAGCCCTCGACTTATTGGTGTAGTTAGGTTCTTTTTCTCCTGCAAAACTCAGGAGCTCTGTGAACAAGTGAAACCTTGCATAAAGTGACTGTAGTGCTTTCTGGTAATAGTTGCACCTCAACAAATTTAGAGAAGGTCTTGGTGGTGGAAATGTATTTTAGGGCTCCCAGACCTTGGTGATACAAGTCTTACATTGTGGTCTGATCTAATTGTTAAAGATGAACCCGGGTACTAACTCTTGGAAACTAAAGAAATAACTAGTGAGATTTTTATGCCACCTCGAAAATGTCAAGGGATGCTCTTTAAAGACACCACATAATGCAGCCTGTGGTATCTGTAAGTATCCAGGTCCAGGAGATGAAAAACTCTGTTGATCTCTGGATTTAGTATTGAAAATAACTACAGATGCTGTCTATTTTAAAAAGAAATGGAATCAACAAGAACTTAGTAACAGGGTGAAGGATTAACACAACTTTATGAGAGATAAGGTCAGCGGCAGAATAATGTATCTGGTTACAGGTAGTTGAATGAAGTTTTATTGTCAAGGTAGGGCAAGGTAGGTATTTTATCACATGGGACATACGAGCACACAGATTCCAAGACTGCCTTCCATGCTATTATAAATCACAGCAATATACTTTAGAACATTTAAACCACTAGAAAATAGTACTTTGGTTGCCAAAAACTGAGTCTCTCAGGCATTTCTTCTGCTTAACAGAAAAGCTCAGACATGTGCAGTGAGTTGACGCATCTGTATGTGGCACTGTAGGATGCTGAAGATGGTCCAGTGTTGCTTCAGGATCAGAGTCTTCTCATAGCTATGTGTTTCCTGGACTCTCAATAACCAATTTCTGCGTGGAATACAGTTGGCCAATAGTAACCTGAAATCAAACCAAAATATCAGAAAGCTGGAACTGGAAAGTAAACAGGTCACAATTTCAGCTTCACAAGGGAGAACAAAAAAAACCTCCCCCGAACGGAGTAGCCCATATATTAAGCTTTTTATGACCATTTTTTTTATTGTTCCTGTAGGCATTTTTGAAAATAACACTGTTATCAGCCTAGACCTTAAGCAAAATAACTGATGCATAAAGTATGTGCATAAATAAAAGCTCGAAATAATGAGATACTGAGGAACACCGTTCACAGGCTCATATTGAAACTGAACATTAGAAGTTTTACTGCAGCGGAAAAGCAGACGGGCTGTAGGTTCAGAAAAATGAAAAGACGAATATAATGATAATCAAAACTATAGATATGATGCTTTCTGGGTGGAAAGCCTAGATATTTAGAATTGCATGGCGTGGTATTGTTTTCCACTTCCTTTGCAACCTTAATTTCTATTTGCCTGACAGATGGTGGAACCAGTTACAGAGGTAGGTCAGCTGTTAACATTGTACACACACTGGAAGGGACCTCTTGTTCGTGAGGTGGTATTCACACCTCATAGATCTGTGCTCTCTTAGCGCAGTGAAGAAATGACAAATGACAGAAGTGCAATGCTGATGCTTTGATTCCTCTTGCTCTTTAG
Organism: Urocolius indicus; assembly: GCA_013401255.1. Lineage (NCBI taxonomy): Eukaryota > Metazoa > Chordata > Aves > Coliiformes > Coliidae > Urocolius > Urocolius indicus. Next base: position 64,361 of record WBNH01007687.1, on the reverse strand, counting down.
TACTTTCTAGTCTGCACTGTAACACCGGTAAATTGTAGCCAGCTGTGCGGCTGGGAGTCAACACACACAGCTCTTCGCTTAACGGCTGGGATGTGGAAAGAAGTTGTTCCATGCAAGCAGGCTAATGTAAGCAGGAGAAGAGAACATTTACAAGTATGAATTTTGGAATCTTTTTTTTTTTAATATCTATTCTGCCCTTTCTTGCCCCTACATTCTCCCCAAGGCCTGGGTACACAGTAGCTCTGTGTCCTTTTCACACACAAACACACGCACAACAAGTTCATACATTTAATTATGGAATTAGGACAAAAAAGGCTGGGTTTTTAATTACACTAAGCATGATAGTAGATAGTAGAATTGAATACTGCACAAACTAAGCCTGACAGCAAGTCAGTAAAATATTAGGGAATTACACTTTCCAGCATTTTTCATGTATTATTTTCGAGGGGTGAAAAACATCCTGGCAGCTCTTAGATAAACATTTCTTATCTATGCCCCCAATCACATAAAATGTGAATAATATTGCCTCTTAGGATGTGATGAACTATTTCATCTTGATAAACAGCCTTGTGTGAAACTTGTAACCTACTGATTTTCATCTTTAAATACTTATTACGAGGCAGGCAAGTTCTCCTTGCCAGCGGATATTCCCTACTTCTGGCGCTCTGAGCTAAGTTAGTGACAGCACATGAACAACACTGATCATTTTTGGAATTACTTATGAAGTGTGTGGCAAACAGAACATTTACAACAAAAGCTGTACACAACTGTGGCACGTGTCAGCAACAGAAATGTTGAGCTGTCAACAACTTTTACTAATCAAAGAGAACTCGCTGCTCTGGGTTATGTGGCAGGCTAGACACTTTAGTTGCTGCCTTACCACAAACCATGCTGTAGTACTTCATTTTTGTATACTGTGTTTCGGAGCCCAAAGAATCTTTAATCCTTTCCCACACAGTAGAGCAAATTTAATGGGAGGCTCAGAGGGATTACAAAAATGCTGAAACCTGAATTGCATTTTTTTTCCCCCCACCATCAACTGGGGAGATAGATGGGGCTGAGTACGTGACTTCTCAGTCAGTCATAGTTGGCCAGGGCAGATGGCTTTGTAGGAGAAAGGTACGAGCTGTTGGTTTCTGTCCCTGTGCCAACAGGTGATGCCATCTACTGCTGTACCTCTGGGCTTGAACTCGGTAAGGTCACAGATGTGCGTTTTGAGCTGCTTCCTTAGCAAACCACAGGCATTTCAGTGAGCACAGAGCCCCTGGCGCTGTGCTGTCTGCCTTTGCTGGGCCGCTGCAGCTTGTCTGCTCTGCTGCCTCCCCTTCCAGCAGCTATACCATGACATTTGAAGCTGAACTTTGAAACGTAAGGATTTTTTTTTTGTAAACCGCTAGCCTTGAATTTCTAACATTACGATCAAGCCTTTCCCATGCACTTTAGACAAAACAAATAGACCCTTCCATTTATAGCTGCTGAAAATTCACGTCTCTAACCACGCAGAGCTTCAGCAGAAGGACCGCGCTGCTGTTTACACACTGACATTCATTAACCTGCTGAATCAAACCAGTGTTCCGAAGGTGCCCACAGGAAAGCCCTTCAGCAGCAAGCATCACTGTGCAATCGTCCTCCCAAAGTGGCTCTACAGCTTGTGCTCTTCCTTCATCCTGGGTGTTTGTAGCTTTTACACCTCACGTCGTTTACCCTTCCGGCAGGTGGCTGGAAGCTAGTGCAGAGGTCAGTGCCAGGGTATTTTCATTAATCACAGGAAGCTTTTGTGGGAAAAGACTCTATCATTTGCTCAGCAGTTTAGTTACCCAGAATTTTATTTATCTTAGTGAGGCAGCACACTGCAATGAAATCCTGTAGGAAAGAATGAGCAAGAAAGAACCACTTTGCCATCGCGAGAAAAAATAAAGATAAATCTGAAGTTTGCTTTTCAGAGGTTACTGAATTATTTGAGGTTTAAATTCTGCCTTTATATCACGTACTCTAAAATAATCAGTCTAACAAGTCCAACCGTCAAAACCTGACATTATGTCCTCCTTCAAAGACTTAGTACAAATCTACACGATCAGTTTTTTTCTGGTGAACTTGAAAAACTTAATCTTGCCTTCCACCCGAATCCAGGAGAAGACTTTGGGTTTCAGAATATCATTTATCAGCAGATGCAAGTGAGACAACAAATGGGGAAAACAAAAATTCTGAGGGTGAGCACAGGTCCATCCTGTAGCCCAAACATTCTCTGGTTTTTAGGTGTTTGGGTGTTCACATGGAAACAGTACTTTTCCTTGCTTTTGGCTGGCAGCAGCAGTCACAGGGAGAAGCCACTTTGTGGTATCTTTTGCTGCTATGGGGGAACAAAAGCAAGTAGGAGAGGTTTTCCTGTGAGAAAAGAACATCGGAGATATGTATGGGGAGGTGCAACATGAATTACATAGTAGAATTAATTAAGAAGAATTAAAGTATGGAAATAATAGATGGAAAAATAATATGGGGAAAAAAATCCCAATATCCTGAAGGTGTTAAAAGAACATGCTATCACCCTAAATCCAGTCAAACTGCAGCTCTGAACCCTGTCTTCTCAAACGGTCTATGCCTGGCCAGTGCCTGACTCTGAGGAACACCTATGGCTGCTGAACAGGCTCTATGTGGCTTCCATGCGAAGCCATGTGGTAGCCACAACTGCAATGGAATGGTGGTGGCCTGGACCTAAATACAAGTCCTAGGGGCTGCCTTTCTGTTTGACACACACAGCCAGGGGAGTAGATCCTGCAGGCCCTCTGCCACTGCTTGCAGCTTTTGAAGGTATGTGGTATACCCTGTAGCTTTTATCCATTTTACCTTGCTGATCAGAATTGACGTAGCAGTGACTGCTCCTACTTCTTCAGGGCTGAAAGTAAGGTGACCAGGCTGAAAATTACCTTGGTCATTTTAGAAGTCTCTGTTCTGAAAAGCATGATGACATCTTTCTTTGACGTATCTGTATATATTCAAAGTATCTGTCTATTGTAATAACCACCTTAGTGTTCCCTCCTTAGCTGTGTGGGCTCTGCTGTACGAAGGTAGCCAGGCGTCTCTTTCTCCTATGTGCTTTACAGAACTGTCCTTGTGCAGTCAACAACCTATGAGCTGTAACAAACCCTGCTGAGTTCCAACCAAGAACTCACCATTATCTGATAATACCCAAACTACTGGCTACCTACACGGGTGAGGTATCACTTAGAAATTTCATGGTAAATGCCCTAAAATTACCCAGGGAAGTAGCTAGGCAGCAGACCTGAGTAAAGGTGATGTCCCAAAGGAAGTGGCAAAGCACAGCCAAAGTGTACACCCACACGAGTGGGTCTGAAGAAGGATGTCCACAGCTTCACTAAACAAACGCAAAGTCAAAATCACATGAAAACTGGCTTGTCATATCTCTTAGCAGGATGGACACACGAGAAGAAAAGATGATTTAGGTCTCAGCCCTTGAAGGAATCTTGGCACTTTGCACAGCTCGTGACATATGTTGAGTGAGCTCCCCGGCGCATGGAAACATCATCTTCCTAATTGCAATCGAGATCTGTTGTTATGTAAAGCAATGCAATATGGCCACAGACCCTCCTAATGGTACTTTTACCATCACTTTATAAGCTGAGTCAAGCTAAGAGTTGTACAGAGGAGTTTCACTTCTCTGTCCCTCCTGGGTCTCATTCCGTTTGCAACACAAATACCAAAATTCACCAACAGTGTGTGTTTATTTAATAAATCTCATTTAAACATAGCTCTGAAGTAATTTCTAGAGAACAATCTTCTGCCCTCAAAGGCAAACCAGGCCCCGGGGGTTTCTCATGCCATCATTCACTTTTTGGTGACATATTAAAGTAGGAGTAGCCTAATAGGAGAAGGTGCAATGCTCCTGCTCTACATAGAGTCATCTTATTGGTAAAGACAAGGCCTAAAGATGTAAAGGTGCCAGAACAGCTTAGGAATATGAAAACATCCTAAGACAGCAATTCCTTTAGCTCTCAGTTACTTAAAAATTTATTTCCTGAGAAGGTCATCAGAGGAAAAGTAAAAAGTGTTTCTTGTTTTTCTTAACGAAACACAGACGATAACTAAAGATGATGCACTACAGATGGCTGCACATATTAAACACATTCACACATAAAAATATATTTAGGTTGGTATATTTATACACACATAAATATACATAAAATACAGACTTTAAACCCAGTCTCTATATAAACATAGCCATCTTCTCTTTTTGGTTGCAAATTTGCTTTGCAGGGACGAAATCGTTACTTTATTGCAGCCAGCGAACAAGTATATATAGGTATGTGTTGAAAAAGTCCTGTTTATTAATATATCTATACCATACACACAGATATTTTATGATACCATACACACATATATTTTAAATCAATTTGGTTTGTCCTGCTGCACCTGAAAAGTTGACAGGTGTATCTCACAGGCACACAGATGAATCTTAACTGGGATGAAAAATCCCTGATGACAGCACAGTTATATCCTAGATATTGCTACTAATCTCAGCTATATAAATCATAGAATCATAGAATGGTAGAGTTGGAAGGGACCTTTAGAGATCATCTGGTTCAACCTCCCTGCAGAAGCAGGTCCACCTAGATCAGGTGGCATAGGAATGTGTCCGGGGGGGGGGTCTTGAAGACCTCCAGAGAAGGAGACTCCACACCCTCCCTGGGCAGCCTGTGCCAGGGCTCCCTCACCTCAACAGTGAAATAGTTTTTCCTATGTTTAAACAGAACTTTTTGTGTTGCAGCTTCATCCCATTACCCCTTGTCCTGTTGCTAGATACCATCGAAAAAAGGCATGTCCCAGCCTTCTGACACCCATCATTTAGATATTTGTAAATATTAATAAGATCCCCCCTCAGTCTCCTCTGCATGAAGAAGTTGCCCATTTTCATTTTCTTGCTCTGTGATTACAAAACGCTTATTAAGTGAATGCCGACAAGATCAGAAATGTACAATAATAATGATTAAGAGCCCGCAACAGTGTTTTAAGTTGTTTACCTACTGTTTTCCCTGCTGGATGGCGCTAGCCAATTTGCAATCCTATTGCAAACACAAGTGAAATGGCTGTTGTTTGTAAGAAACAACACTAACATTTTTGCCGATGCTCCAAGTCAGATATGCTACATACTGCATACTTTACCATAAATATTTTTCATGCTAACCAAAGTCAGTTTAATGGTTTTCCCATAAATATGGACAGCAATTTTGGAAAAGATCTTGTATTGCAACAACAAACACACCAATGTGGTATACAGTAACTTAAAAAACCCAAATGGGACCAAAATCTCATCAATACCTTCAGTGCTTTGCCGGATCTTTCTGGTGGTATGAAATGCCACGGCAGCAGCCTTATTTATTTCTGCTTTGGAAAGAATGCTGAAAAACTGCATTTGTCTGGCTCCTGAAAATGCATAAATTACTCCAGTCCCCCAGAGCTGGAATCAATATAGAAAAACCCGTATGATTTTGAAGACATTTCCCTTATTTTAAATAATTCCAGCTGTTCACATGGTAATGGGAAAGGAAGTGAATGAAAGCACAAAGCTGAGAGGCTAGTTGTATATTTTGCTTCTGCCTGTGTTTCACAAACACTGTTTTCCTTGTGCCTTTGTGACAAAACATCTTCTAAAGCCACTGCTACATGAAGCTTCTGAAATGGCAGGGAAAAAAAAAATTATAGCTACTATTTATCTGTCTTTCACTAAGCAGGAAGGTGTGAAGTAAAGGAAACAATCTAACAGGTGAGAATTTATCTGAAAGTTATTTCTCTTAATAACAATTAATTTTGTTAGAACCACATGCACTGTATCTTGGTAACACCTTTATGCGGCCTGTCCGAAGCAGGATGACATATTTAGTTAGTGCTCTTCTTATATTACTTTGTGGGTCTCCCTGAAGAGAGAATCATATCTAACAGAGAATCGTATCTAATCCAGCAATGATTTACACAGAATACTGTAAGCGTGTATACTCATGTGTATTTGTATATGATGACCTACAACGGCAAGGGATTCTTCTTTTTAAATGCTGGTTAGTTCTCAGTTGAGAGCCTCCTTTTCTGGTAGAATTACAAAAACACGCTACTATCCTAACAGACAACATTGTCATGACAGATCTTTGCTCCAAATAGCTATATACTTGATACAGCCTGAAATAACAAGTAAGGGTCCTCAACAGAGAAAGACAAACATTGGAAAGCCAAGAGGATGAGATGATGTGGTCCACTGGTATAGTCACATTGTTTTGCTCCTCTCATTTTCTGCAGACCTCTTGATCTACAGAAAACAAGGAGCGTGACAAGGAAAATGCTATCTGGAAAGCTTGCAGGGCCCAACAGCAGATAGAATGGGCAAGGGGGAAGCAGCACCCCACTGCTGCTGCAGAGGCATCCTTACAAAGATGTCAGATAATGGAAAGCAAGCAGTGATTTGCTTTGGGCTTAAACAGCCAGGTGAAGGTTTGATACAAGACGTGTCCAAAGAAGAAGACAATTTGCAGAGGTAACATTGACCCAGTGTGATCTCTGCATGCTTTCAGCATCCTGACAATCTCTAGGCTCCCACCTCTCTTCCTACTTGTTACCTGCTAACTTACTTCAGCATCTTGCCTTTTCCTCTTTCGTCTACATATAAAACCTCTGCCTCCACAGAACAGCTCAGACTCTTAAGAAAGCCAAACACAGGCCTTTGAAAGAGTCTGTCCTGTGTGAGTAAAGGGGAGAAAATTAACACAGACTGATATTAACATAGCACACAGAAGAGAAAAAACACTCAGTTAGGATGCTGAGTGTAGCAAGGAAAGGAATACAATATATCAGTACTTGAAAATACAGAGACAAAGACCTGGATAACATTGTGCTGAGTGTGGTATAACAGGTAGTCTAGTAATGCTGAGACATTTGGTATGTAAATGCCCAAACCATTCACAGAGGACCCTATGTTTTGCAGTAACTACATAAGCAGAATTCATCAAAGCCAGTGGGAGTGCCTGCCTTACTTTTGTCAGTAGTATAATACAACAGCCACCGTCACAAAGCACACATTCTGCACTATGTCCAGGAAAATACTATAATGTTTGTGTACCACAGATAAACCAACTCCACAATACATACAAAGACTAAATTGTCATTAGAAAAGGACAATATTTCCCTCTTCAGTGTCCTCTTGGATCACTAATTGTGAGACACTTCTGGAAAGAAATTTTAGTCCTTACAGACAGGTATAAACATACAAGAAATATGCTCACTGAGAAGTGGGATGATTTTGTAGCACTAATAGGCTTTCATACCGTGAACTACTGCAGAACTAAAATGAGCTGTCACTTTACACTTGACAACAACAATCATTTAAAGATCACCTCATACAACATTTGTATTTGAAGTCAGATGCTGAGAACGCAACGTACTAAAAGAATCCACTTTAGCCTTACTTTTGATGTAAGCCGGGGAATGTGGCTGCTGGGAAGAGCAGCAGAACAGTTATATAAAGTTGTACATGGCATGTTTGTAGGTTCATATCTTTCCAAATGTTACCCATTCACCCGTGTCATTCCCTCACCTTCCCTCTCCCTTTTTTTTTTTCTTTAGTACAGCACATCACCTTCTACATTTATCCTTCCTCCTGGTTCCAGAAAATTTATACAAAATTTCTGATTTTGTCCCAAACTTCTGGAACTTAGTGAAAGTTCCAAAGACAGCAAAGGGCACGTGGGCTTTCTGTGTTTTTAACTTCCTGTGTTTTAACTAAATGGTGATTGTCCAAAGCCTTAAAAACCTTGTATACGTTATCTTCACTATGTTTTTCACTATGTACATAAAGCATGAGGCATCACAGTACGTGCATTGTGAAAAGCTGAACTTCAGGAGCTTGAGACATCAGGTATACAGGTCCTAAGGACTGAAAAAGAGAGACTAGTTTGCTACAGTTCTGTGAAAATGCACCTGAGGGTCTACATACAAGAATCACGTCAGAAATGTCAGAGCTCAACCAAAGCAAAAGTAGTTCAGAAATGTGCAAGCCCAGTGTGGTGAGAACATCCAAAGCTGACAATTCTTCAATGAACAAAACGCTGTCAGTGCAGAAGCACAAAGCAGTGCATGCTGCTCTGGAAAATGTGGTTGGTTTGGCAGCACAGAAAACCTTGGTTGCCCGCTGCCTTTGAAGCCGGCAGCTACTTTGATCCCAGTTGGGCCTGTGCTTGCTTCCATTCAAAACTCATACCTGTAAGGATCTTACATGGCCCAATAGTCACCTGTGCTCACTCGCAACACTTCCACTTTGATTTTTATAAATAAATTGTTTCCACAGCATCTGCAGTACCAAAGCACATGACTGCATGTACACCTGCAGAACTAACTCCGTGAGACAAATGGTAAACAAGTACAAAATGTGTCTGATGCTCTCAAGTGGGAGATGAGGGGACACTGCTCCATGCAGGATCTTGCCCAGTGTTTTACAGACAGTACATACAGGTTAGCAGAAGTACAGAGAGGTGTGATTACTATCAGAGCTCAGATCTTAGATTATCTGCTTAAAGAGAAGAATTAACTGTAACTAGCAGGAAATGTGCAGCAATTAAGACAGGTTTGGCACTACCACCTACTACAGAAAGATGCACCAAATAAGGTGAATATATTTCCATTCAAGGAGAACAGACTTGTGCACATCTGGCAAGGCAATACAGTACTTAATTAACTAAACTTGGATTTGTGCTTTTATTTATTCTGAATCTTATCCAAACCACCAAACATAGAAGGAGAACTCTAATACTGATGTAATGACTGACTCAGTCACCTGTGTCAGGTGACTCAGAATTGCAATAGTTTAACCTAACAACTTAAATTTCCTGTTTTGTGAATGGTCTTTGAGACACAAGAATATAATAAAAAAAAAGGCTTTTTAGTCTGCTACTGGAGCTATACTTTGAGAGGTGTAAGACACAGTAAGCTGCTGAATGTTTACATGAATGGATTGTTAGCCATAGTTTAATTACTTGGTGGTGACATGTCTACTTCAAGACGTCAGACTGTCCTTACTGAGAGTGCCGGTGCTGGTTACAGGATGGCACCATGTACACTGCATTTTGTAGAACTACCAGGTGCTTTAATACCATTTTAAGTTAACAAGGCATTTCAGCATTTTGTGAAAACATAAAAGTCAATCCTCTAACATACACACTTTTCCAAGACATAAGAAACTCCCTTTTTTTCCCCTGTCCTTCAAGAAGGCTAAAACCACGGATTAAACTTAGTTGTATATGAGAAAGAATTTACTTCAAGATTCCAGGATGTCTCTTTCTCTCCACTGATGTCATCTTACACACACCTCAGACATGATTATAGGCTGAGGTTTTCTCTGTGCACATTCAAATGATAAATTTGAAAGGGCAGAAATAACTAACTGAATTTATCTTTAGAAAATATATCTATATTTCCAAAGATAAAGTTTTGTATTAGATGTGTTTGAGTCAATTTGTATCTTTATCCAGCAAGGAGCATCCCACCTCTGTAAATATTTACATGTCAAGTCCCTGATGTGGTGTTTGGCTGATCTGTAAATGTATAAGGAACGGAATAAGTATTTATTTTTCTGCACTAATAAGATTTCCTTTTTTTGGCAAAATTCTAACAGATTACTAACCTACAGTCATCTGTTCCTGACAGAATCACAAAGATAATCTCCTTGTTTATGTGACTTGCTTTGATGAAGGACATCCAGGGATTTCTTTTTCAGGGCTCAGCCATCATTCTTAGTTTAATATTTCCAAATCCCACACCTGAAAGTGACCCAAGCTTCAAAGAGAGTTTTTCTTTTTTCTTCCCCCCACCTCACTTCCTTTCTGAAGAGTTCCAGTGAAAGTGGTAAAAAACACACAACATCCTTGTTCTCACACCCTCAGCTGAACGGACAATAGTCTCTTCAGTTCTTGGGAATCAAAGGAATCAGGATTTGGCATCTGAGCTGATAAAAAGTGTTGCCTGGACTGTCTACACTCTTCAAAAATCTGAGTAGGGAGCAGATGAGAAGAAAAGTCACTGATGTTTTAGAACTGAGGATGGATTTTGTCCAATTTCAGTCATATTTTGTGACTGCAAGTTGTTACTTGCCACCCACTGTACCACAGACACCCTGACATCAATTCTCTGGTTCAGTTCAGTTTCCAAACCAACACTCCAGTCAAAAAACTGACTCTGATCAACTTTATTAAGCAGCCTCCGCAGAGCTGTAAACAAAATCTCAGTGAACCACTCTTGAAGGTGCTCCAGGTGAAGGTGGGTGTACTTTTGTCTTTCTACAGCCTTTGCCCCAGTCAAGAATCACTACCCTGCCCCTCAGCTCTGCCCCAGGGCAGGAATCACTACCCTGCCTCTCAGCACTGAGGCAAACACCATCATGCTCCAATCTGCCTTAATTTAGGCCAGTGTCCTGCCATCAAACTGCTCTCTAGCCAACAAGCTCAGGCTCAGCTAATTCCAAACACAAATGAGCTAATTTCCCAGTGCTCTGCAGTCCTGGCCTTTTTACAAACCACTAAGAAGAATTAACAAGGGAGAAAATAATTATTTGCAAACTCTCCAGGTTTTGAACAGGACATATCTATGTTTGTGTGGATATAGGGTATAGCTTACATTAACTTGTTTAATTGGAATAAACTATAGCAGCACTTTTTTCTTTTTTTGGCAAAGATAAATTACTAGGTTTAGCACAGCTGGTAAGAGCTAATTCAGAACAAAGTGTTCTTTTTAGTCGTGTGGGTGGCAAAACACTTTCAGCAACTGGCTTAATTAGTTCTTTTTTTTTTTGCAATAGCACAGGACAGTTTGCAGACGAAAAGAAAGACTGTAACAGAAGATGTGGTATAAAATAATCCTGTTTGCTCTTCTGGTTTTGACGATTGTCCCTTATTTAATGTCATGCTAAATGGAGGTTTGCCCTGGTATTTCCCAGCACAGATAACAATTTGGAGTGAGAGGTTAGAACTTATTCCAAATATAGGCAGGGAGCAACTTCTGTTCTTCTGCACAGGATAAGAGTAGAGCATTCCTCAAACAAAACAGCCCAGCCAAACCCAAAGAGCAGAGGGGCTGGGAGTGCCACAGGGGGCTTTCCCCTCCGCAGAGCCACCATACAGCTTGTGAGTGGCTCGTTTAGCAAGGACTGGGAAGCCCAAACTACTAACGAGACCCGCTCCCCAGCGCGACCTCTGTGACAGGGATCATTTATACGACACAAAAGCCCCCACGGGTGCCAAGTACAATCATTTCAGCTTCACTGCTCCCAGCCTACAGCACGCCAACTGCAGTGTAATAACCCGGAGCCACAAACAAGCACTGACTTTAACACCCAGACACCTTCCCTGCCAAAAGGCCAAAAGCGCTCTGGCTCTTCCACCAGCACACACAGGCGGACCTGCAAACACTCTCCAGCTGTCAGCAAGACATGGCTCCTGCCAGATAAAAACTGGGCTTGCAGGAGCCACTTGACCTTCTGAATGTCAGCGAGATAGAGGGTGAAAGGCCAGGCAGGGCACGGATTTGTATTTACCTTCATTAGAGGCCATTTAGAAAACAGCTGGTTTGGGTTTTTTTTTTTCCCCTAGCTGTTTTGTTTTGAATAACGACTCTGGAGGTGTACTTGAGTGAGTTACAAATCTATCTGAAAAACAATCCAGAGCTTTACAAGCCATTACACCAATGTTTCTCCTTCTCCTAACTAGACTGAAGAAAGGCAGAATTATGAAAAAAAAAAATTAAAACAGAAGGAATACTTCATGAAGACAAACGAAACAACCAATTAATGAGGAAACTTTCCAGGCAACTTCAAGGAAAAAAACAGGTAATGAAACTGCAAATAACAGTGTTTACCTGTATCTACAGTTCCTGTTGTTTTCAGGAAATTATTTTTTGCATTTGCCCTTTCATTTCTTTTTTGTCAGTGAGTGGAAGACAGAGGGTTACTCCTATATTAGGCAGACTGACTTAGAACAAGAGTCAATCAAAACTTCTTATAACTGCCCACTGCTCAATTATGGTATGAGCAGCCCAATTCAGAGAAGAATATTTTTCTAATACATGCCTCTCCCTGCCAGCTGCTAGAAAGTTTACGGAATTTTGGTCCTTGGAAGTTTGTTGATGAATCTTGAAAAGACTGTTTAAATGGAGGGGAGGTGCTAGTTAAGGGCAATATATTGAATCCAGGAATTTGTCAGAGAATAATCCTGTCAAATAATTTCTAATACAACACTCGCTAGTTTTTGTGGCTTAACAGCTTACCTATTTCTTCATTTTCTCTCCATTTACCTGTACACAGAATATGAAACAGAAAAGGAAACGGACTGGCTATACACAGAAACCAGTGAAGCTACTTGTGCTATGAAGGACATAAACGGAAAGCAGAGATTCCTCTATTCAGTACTAATCAACTCAAAGTCACTTTTAATAAAAGGAGTGCAAGATTAACCGTCAAGAGATTAGAAGTGATTCTTTAATACATATAATGTCCTTTAACATACACCTTGCTAATTCTATGCTAGCTTGTTTATTTTGCTATTTAAAAATACCATATGAACCTTACACATAAACCTGCGTACATAAGAAAACTCTCTTTGGTGGTAAAAACCAAGCAAACCCAAACCAAACCCACAGGAGAGTGAGCCAGTAGATGGCATTGTGGCACTTCAAAAGCCATTCCAGAAAATTCCACTTCAAAAACATGCAAGCCTAAGTACTATGTTTAACCACTGCTTAACCAATGCAGCATTGCGCTCCAGCTCAATGCTACACATGCACGACTGAATAAACAAAACCACACGATGTAGCTGCACTGTCATACTAGCCCTGAAACAAATCTCTGCTCTGGTTCCCAAATCCAATCAGTTCTGTATGTTAGATTTACAATCCCAGACTTGAAAAGATGATTCTTATTTGATGATTAACTTCCCACGAGCCACGGCCATCAAGGGGATACCAGAAAGGATGTGATTAGTTGAAAAATATTATCAAAAAAGTAATCATAGACACTGTCTTACAACCAGTGCAGATGATACTATTTCCCGTGGTACAGAAACTATTGCAGAATAGATGTTATCTCCTAAATTTCTGGAGTACTTTATGAATACTCCCATTTCCTTGCAATTAAACTGCTTGATATGCCCCCACAGCTAGGGATGAGAAGACTGTAGCAACCCACCAGTTTCCTGCACAACACAGCAGTTCTCTGTATTGCTAAAACCACAAACAACCTGAAATTCTTTCACAGATTTCAATGTACAGAAAAACACAGTGATTTAAGAATTATATTCCACACAGGCAGACTTAGTTAAATGGAAGTTACAGTTGCAATTATCAGTAGTTTAGCTTCATGCCACTTTATAGATAAACCTGCTCTACCCTGACCAGCTGTGATCAGGGGTCTGGACCAGACAACTCCAGAGGCCCCTTCATGTGTCAGGTCTTTTATGAGGCTTATATATCAGTGTTCCTTATGATGTTAGCCCTTAAGGAAAGGTCTAGTTTAACTGTTCATTTTGTCAGCAATTTCTAAAAATCCTTGTATCATAACAAAAAACTTTCAAGATAGTGTAATTGAATCTGCCTACCTTATGGGCTCTTAATTAAATTCAAAGTGCACTCTAAGTGTCCAGCTGTATATATGAATATTTTTGCATGTTACTTCCTACTAGAGCAAATTGAAGCTGTCTAGTTTTCCCGATGGAGAATTTCAACTTCAGGTCTCCCCTGCCTGATAGGCTAACACTTGTGTGACAAAACCAACAAGCAAACAAAACTCTGTCCACAAATTACAATAATAGCTCAAATAATTTAGTATGTGCAAAACCCACCACGCTCACTTGAACAAACCTGGTTTTTATATATGGAAATTCTTTTAATTATCAGTAGCTTTTAAAGATAAAGAAGAATACAATAGAAATGTTTCTTCTGTTCCCTTATGAAGTTATGAGCATTACTGTAAATGTTTAAATGTTAAACATGAATGCTGGAGGTGGTCAGGATGGACTGGAGCACTCAGGACAGGAGAAGAAATGGTGTGTCCATTTCTGGGCCCCTCAGTTCAAGAGGGACAGGGATCTGCTGGAGAGAGTTCAGTGCTGGGCCACAAACATGATTAAGGGAGTGGAGCATCTCCCTTACGATCAAAGGATGAAGGCTGTTTAGCTTGGAGGAGACTGAGGGGTGACCTCATTAATGTTTACAAATATGTAAAGGGAAGATGTCAGGAGGATGGAGTCAGGCTGTTCTCAGTGATGTCCACTGATAGGACAAGGGGCAATGGGTATAAGCTGGAACATAAGAGGTTCCAAAGAAACACAAGGAACAATTCACTGTGAAGGTGAGAGAGCACTGGAACAGGCTGCTCAGATGGGTTGTGGAGTCTCCTTCTCTGGAGACATTCAAACCCCACCTGGATGAGTTCCTGTGTGACTTGCTCTAGGTGGCCCTGTTCTGGCAGGGGAATTGGACTAGATGATCTTTTGAGGTCCCTTCCAGCCCTTGAGATTCTGTGATTCTGTTCCTTTGTCTTACCATCACTTCTTTCTAAGCCATTCCATCTGCTGAGGTAGATGACAAGTGTCACAACCCTCAAAGCACTTCAAACAGAAGAAAGGCGTAAGAGAGAACATAAGCACTGGTACTGGATCAATTCAAGAATTCATCTTTTCCACTATGTTATCCTCACCATTGGCCACTAGCAGTTCCTCAGGGAAAGGGAGCACGAACAAGACAGACATGAATAGATAGACATCCTTCTGCTGGAATGCCTCATCTGTTTTCAGTGACCACAACTTTTTTCGCACATTCATTGCTCTGTAGCTACAACCATACCACCATTTTAACAGACTTGATTAATTTGTCTGGTCCCTATTTGGACTCATGCTTCCCCAGCATGCTGTGGCAACAAGTTCTACCATATAAATGTGTACTTTGTACTCTTTTGAACTCTCAAGCTTGATGGCTGATCATTTTGCTTAGTAACAAATACTTTTTGTTTGCTTAGTAAAAAAAAAATCACTCTATTTTTATTTTTCTCAGAAATATTCTCTTGGGAGAGCTTTCAAGTACTAAGTTCCACATGGAAAGAGTCCTTCCTTTGTGTGCAAATATCCAGATAGCTGGAAGGAGGATAACAGCCTATACCAGAAGCATTCAACCAGCTAATATCCCCACAGGAGCAGAGAAAGCAGGACTAGTAACTGACATAATTTCCGAACAGGCTGGGAGAGCACCCTGATACCTGCATCTGACAGCAGAAACCAGTTCAAGTAGAAAACAGGTGATCTCACTGACTGCTTTCACTATTATTAAGGCAGAGTCTTCTGGAGCTGTGTCTAGTTTACCACACTCTGGTTCAGAAAGTCTGTTGTATCACAGTAGACTCTTGGAATAAATCTTGTGAGGTGAACTCCAGAGTCTGGTGGCTTAAGGCAAAGGGAAGCATCTGTCATCACCTCGTTTAGATGTTTATTTGTTCTTGTGTCCTCAGAGGCTTGGTGCTGGGGATTGCCACAGAACCATCAGGAAGATGATACTGGGTCAAGCCTGATGATTTTGCCATCCAGGGAATTCACACAATTTAAAATTGTTACAGGCCTGTCCGACCTGCATCAAACTGTGAGTTGCAGGGGTGGGGGTACCACTTATGTGTCAGTGAGAAAAGATATTAGGTTATTTTCTAGTTTTCACCTGCTATCACGAACAGATGCCTGATGAAGAAGGCAGCCTGGTCCATACAAGACAACTTTTTTGTAGATATTTTTCCCTTGCAACTGAATCCATGGAATCTGGTTTCCTCCCAAATATATCTGAGTGATTGAACTTTTTGTCCTTTGGCATACTTGTAAATGTGGATTCTTCTTGTGCAGCCAGGGCTTCATCAGAACCAGAGTTGGAGCATCTGCAAAAGTATTCGTACCCCAATTATGTCAGGTGGTATTTCTTCAGCACATTCAGCGTCTCACGGTGTAGTGGCCAGCCACTACTGAACAAACCATGCTTTATCTAGTACTTGCTTGTTTTAGATAATGGAAATCAAGAAATTTTGCTGAAGATAGCTGTGGTTTCAAAATTCACATTGTAAACAAGTTGTGTAAATTACTCTGGAAATTATTTTAAATGGTCTTGGTGCTGCCTCACCAGAGCTGAGGCCGTTGTTTAACCTAGCATTACAGAACCACAGAATGGTAGGGCTTGGAAGGGGCCTCTAAAGATCATCTAGTCCAACGCCCTTGCTAGAGCAGGTCCACTCAGATTAGGTCACACAGGAACACAGCCAGGTGGGTTTGAAAACCTCGAGAGAAGGAGACTCCACACCCTCCCTGGGCAGCCTGTGCCAGGGCTCACTCTCCTGCACAGTGAAATAGTTTCTCCTTATGTTTCAGCGCAACTTTCTGTGTTTACCCCTAGTCCTATCACTGGACACTGCAGAAAAAAGTGTTGCCCCATCCCGTTGACATACACCTTTCAAATATTTGTACGTATTAATGAGTCAATTAATTAGTCAATCACAATTATATAATAATATAATAATTATGCAATAATAACAATTAGTCAAAGAGGATTTTCTCAGATACTGAAAATAATGGTGGAAAACTGTGGTTGTACCACAGGCTTTCGTTGCTCTTCCAGACCAAAATTATGGTGAGGAAAAAACCCCCAGCCCTGACCTTACTTGCACAAACACAGGGAAGATTTGTGGTAGACTTCACACAAACAGAGTCTCTGAAGTTTTCCCCTGTTGTTCCACTGCTTATAGGACTAGTAACTATTTGTGAAATAGTACCTTCCTAAATCATGCACCACCTAGAACCACAGAGCATCTGGACTACGTGGGAGGCTCAGTCTTACAGTTCCCTCAGGTTGGAGGCTTCCCACTGAAAAACATCTGTCCAGAAGGACAAACAGTCAACTTCTCCAGATTTGTCTGCCCACCTGAATTGATGTTCTTTACACCAGCCACTTGGACAGATTTAAAACAGGCTGATAAAATCCCCTGAGTAAATTAAAGAGTTAATTATGTGACAATACTTCTTGGTCCTAAACATTGGGCTTAATCATTGAGGCTCTCTCTATGCACTTTCACTAAAAAAGGAGAGAAAATGTATTATCCTCAAGATACTACATTTGCTACTCTGCTGTACAATCCCAGGGTTAATTGACAACTTCTTGCCATTTCTGAAAGCAGTTTGACATTTTTTTCCAGGCATTCTGTCACTGCCTACAGCAAATCTATTTGAGCTACAATAATATCACTGCTTGCAAGTAAAAGAAAAAAGCTCTCAACTCAGCAATAATTAAGTTTATAAAAAAAAAATAATATCAAACCCCCTTACAAATTGGTGCACAGGACCTCCTGTACAAAACAGCATTTATAGACCAATATTCCTTACTTCGTTGGAAATGCACATTCCAATCAATAGCTACATTAAAAAATACCAGCAAGAAAAAATACAAAAAAGCAGACTTAGCCAATCAGGGATTTCTTCAAACTGCATGCATGAAAATCAAATTTAACTAATAAGTTTAAATTTTCTAATCTTGATTTTTGACTTTGAACATTCTTCCCTCCATAGACTCGTTCTTTAACTGTTAGTTATAGGCAAAGTCTTTCAAATGACAAACCATTTTCCTAAGCATAGTTGGTTTTTACGGCTATATTGTCTGCATCTGTGCTGACAGTAACTTCTAAAGCTGCCAACTCACTTTTACAGCAGAGTAAAGACATTAGGTTCTCACAAGTTCCTATGGATACCTAGCAACCACCTACAAGGGAAAACCAAATTAATGGCTTCTGTGGAGGAAAGGCTACAGCTTAACTGCAAGTCTCTGTTTAGCCACCAATTTGGGATTTTGAGCATCAGTTTGGGAGAGGGAAATTGTAAATCATAGAATCATAGAATGGTAGCGGTTGGAAGGGACCTTTCGAGATCATGTTTCAACTGTAGGGTAAGAAGACCTTTTAAGCAATGAGAGAATCATGATGATCGAGCCACAAGACCCAATAACACAGGAAAACAGATCTTCTAAATTCACACGTCCAGAAACTGAGTTTTGAAAATTCAGACGGGTTAGGCCAGCAATCTATCACAAAATAAGGGAAGGCACATTCAGAGTCACTGCTATTCCCAGGTGTTCTGCCCCATGCAGTGGCTAGGTACCTCATCACTTGCCTTTCTGGCCCCCACTTCCAGTGCCAGCTACAACTACTTTCTGCTGAACGCAGCACCAAAGCCACATCATGCCATGGTCACAAACTGAGGTCGCTCCTTTCCTGCAAAGTCACACTGTAGCTTGTCCCACAGGGTGGCAAATACCTGTCCATCTCTCTTTAGCTTTCATACAAACCCTCTTAACGTGTATAAACTGCAAGTACTCACCACAAGAGCTTGTATCTCACTGTTACTGTAAAAGGAGGAATAACACCTGCCTAAATTACTACGGCCTGCCTGAGTCCATATGCAAGTGTTACAAAACTTTCCATGCAAACAGAGGAGGCTAAACTTAGAAACAAGAATGATAAGTACTGTGCTTTCATCAATAAATGCTTTTCATTTCAACTTCTGATTAGGCAACAAGAATGTTGAGAGAGAAACTTAGAGAGAAACTTTCTCAGGATACAGAGTGATAAAACATTTCTAGTTTAATGTGGCTCAGATGATATTTGATGTAATTTCTCATTAGGTCCCTCCTTCCTACTGCCCAGCTAAACTCTGATACCTTAGTTCTACAGTGATGCCAAGTTTCCTTTCATTATGAAGGCTATGAAGAACTACAGAACAACTCCTTAAGTCGTGGTCTAGTTAAAAAAGCACAGAGCAGATAGTCTGAGCAGATGCAATGTTTGGTTTGGATCAAATTAGATTAATGAGTTTTCTATTTATGTTTTCATACTTAAAGAATGGATGTATTTTCAAATTTATCTACCTTCCTTAAAAAACAGGTGCAGTCCCTGTACTCAATACAGCCCTGAAACAACTCCACCAAAGAGGTATCACTCTTACAAAAAGGATCTTGAGCAGTTCACTCATGCAAGAATCTGGTCCAGGAGGAAAGCAAAATCAGGTCACTGGATCTGACAGAGGACCCTAGGTTCTTGAATCTGGGTTTCAAAAGTAAAAGTCAGTCAAATGCATCGAGTAAAACAATGGTGTTCAACAGCATCCAGTGTCCCGCTTGCAGTCACTAGTTTCATGGGGAACTGGGGGAAGGGAATCAATTTCCTAACATGACAGGAAATCATGACTTCCAGGTCTGTTCAGTAACATCCTTTGAGAAGGCCAGAAGCAAGTACTAGTAGGCCATGGCTAAAGTAAACAAACAAACCAAAACCAAACATTAGTCAGACAACACAAACCTATCTTTTGGAGGATAAATGATACTGCAATACATTTAGAAAAGATCCATTATTTTCATGAGAGACAGTACTATTCCATCTATTTCAAAACGCACTAAGACTCCTTGAAACCAGACACCATTTACTGTTAAGCGAAACGATGGGAAAGGAAATGCCACATGTGAGCACTCAGATTTTTAACACACTGCATTTGTTTCTGTATCCATAAATGACCATCTCTACACTGCTAAATGCTGAGAACATCATTTTTTTGCTGAATGTGTTTTGCTTCTGCTATAAGAAGGAAAAAAGTGCCTGGCATCAAGATTCGGTCTCTTTGTGCCAATAATGCTAGTCAATGTTAGCATATAAGTTTTTAACGATTCACTATACTGTTCGATTATCTGTTCCCAAAACCCACTTTAATTAGCAGAAATATTGATTTTACAACGTTCAGTCCTATAAGCTTAAGAAATATCAGCTGATAAACCTAGTCCTGAATAATAAAACATTAAACTGATACAGCAATATAATTGTAACAAAGGGAAAAGGTCCTCCTGCACCGAAATTGAGCTGTGGTAGATAACTTGAAAAATAATTTTAGTTTGAATCCTGCTGAGGCAATCATTTATGGAGTGCTGCCTTGCCAAGCAAGTCACCAAGTGCTCCTTGAGAGGACGTGATTGTACCGTTGCCACAACGTAATGTCTGCTTCAAAATATTCTCCCCAAAGTATAATAGAGTCATAGCACAACGCAAATAGTGCCAAAGGTCTGGCTGACAAGCTTCTGCTAGCAAAGAGAAAAAGCCTGCTGGTTCAAATGCATGTTTTAAAAAGAATGGCAGCAAGTTTGTGCTTTTTCATTCAGCATTAAAAAAAAAAAAGAGAACAAAAACCAACATTTTTTTTCCAGATTTCAGTCTCACAAAATAAAACTTTCTTCTTTTTTTGTATGAGTAGGAAATTCTGAGCATCTTTTCAGTCTCAGAAACCGTAGTATAGTTACAGTCAATGAACACACATTTAAAACAGAAAAAAAAATCCACTCTCCATAACATTAGGTCTGAACAGATTAAGTTCTGAAGGGACAAGCATCAACATTACCTTGTGTTTTAAAGCAGCCACAGTATTGCCAGTAATTCCCGAGATAAAACTGCAGCTATTGAAGCTACAAAGCTATTTAGATTCTGCATTTCCACAAATGTATTTGAAATAAGGTGTTAGCTGCCTTCTATAGTAACAGATTAAACACGGTCATCAAGTGTCCAGATGTATCATCTTCTCATTTTATATGTTTTGGTAAAAAATAAACGACACCCCTTCACAAACACCTCCTCTTCCTCATTTCTTTAAAGGACCAAACTACATCACTAGGTCAGCACTCATAAAAAATGAGGGGGCAAACAGTTTTTAAGTAAAAAGAACACATTTTAATCCATTCTTCCTTGAAAGCAAATGTATTGTTCAGGAGCAATAAAAAGCATGTCTTAGCTGTAAGTTAAGTCCTTATGTAAAGATCTAAAGTAAATAACTAAATCCTGGCTAATATTTGCCAGTTGCTGCCTTATGGAAACACTGAGGTCTGCAAAGACAGTGGCAGAATGATCAAACAGTAAAACAGTATGTCAGCTGTTGAAGAGATTAAAAACCAACAGCCCATACAACAGCAACAACAAAAAAAGATCAACAGGACAACAGTAAGCGGTGGCATCAGCATTACCAGAAATGTGTGAGTAAAAGAGGCTTTAGTTCCTATTTCAGCATCATTCAGTCTCTTCTCTCCAGTAATGAATGATAGGACAAGAGGAATTGAGCTCAAGTTGCGCCAGAGGAGGTTTAGATTGGACATTAGGAAGAACTTTTTCACTGAAAGGGTTATTAAGCATTGGAATGGGCTGCCCAGGGAGGTGGTGGAGTCACCATCCCTGGAGATACTTAAAAGCTGTTCACATGTGGTGCTGGAGAGACACGGTTTAGTGATGGGTTTGGCAGTGTGAGGTGAGTAGTTGGACTGATGATCTTAAAGGTCCTTTCCAACAAAAATGATTCTATGATTCAGGCAACTACCTTAATTCTCAAAGCGTCCTGAGGTGTGGAAGACAGAGATCTACTAAAGTTCAGCCCATAAACAAATTGTGCTTATCATCAGCTTAAGAACTATTTTTTTGTTTCTTTGTTTTCCTTTTAAGAAGCCTTTTGGCAGCACTGGCATTGGCAGCCGGTTCTGAGCGTTGGGTGCCAGTGCGTGTTCCCTCCCTGGGGCTGTGGAGCCACAGCCCCATGCTAGTGGCTCCCTGATTCCAGGGCTTTTCTGACAGTGCTGCTGGTGTGTTGACACATCCACAATGCCTGTTATGAGTCATCTACATAACGCAACACAGACATGGCTCTAAGATGGTACCTCAGGCAAAGCGTACATTGGCACATTTCCTTCCCACTTGCAAGAACCAAGACTCCGGAAAAATGCTTCACTAACCCAGTAAAAAACAACTAGCAGAGCAGGCTATGCAAGGTATTAAAACCCTCTTGTACCTGTGCATGTACAAGAGACGATCTAAGGAAGTTTCCTTATGGCTACTCACGCCCTTCCAGTTCCACTTATGTCAGAAGAGCTGCTTGAAGTCCTGACACAAAAGGTAAACTGGGAGGACTGCCAGTATAAGCACAATCCTGAGCAGATCTGCTCTAAAAGATGTTTAATGAAGAGTTGTATGGACTGTCTGCGTCAGTCAAGAGCTGATAGATGCCGAGTCTCTCCCTGTCGTCATCAACAGGCAACTGTTAAGGATAGCAGCCAGAGGGCAGCTGATCTGGGGAGTTTCTGGGTGATGGCTCTAGGCTACAGTAGGTACACAACTACAGTCACCCCGCTGTAGGCTTCCTGAAGATGCTGCCTGGTGCTGGGTTGCAAGCTAGCAATGCTGTAGCACCTGAAGCTGTCAACAAGCTGGTTCTAAGTTTTCCTTCAGATAATTTTAGCTTTAGATTCATTTTTGTTTTCCTTTCATTGACTTTATTGAGAAGATTCACAATAAAAAATGGGCCTATCAAACTTGCTTCTGGATGGGAATGGTACCTTAAAAGATCACCTAGGCCCTGGCAATAATGTCCGTAAGACTAATACAACTCCTGAATGCTTTATTGGAATGGATGCAGCATGCTGCTTGTACCCATTTTTAGCTATTTTACCAGAAAAACTTTGACTTTCACTCCTTAATTAGTAGAATTTACTGATAAATTAATACACAGGACAGGTAGATTTATGGACTTAATAAGGCAGCAAATAATGTAAGCAGAAATAAAATATTATCTACTAAAAAATAATTAGGTAAATAGATTCCTATAGAGAAGGCAGGTTTTAGGTCATAATCATTGCAATTCTAACAACCTACATGGACTGGGTACTGATTCCTAGCTGTTACTACAGCTTCCAATTCTCAGTTTTAAAGTGTTTTGCACTATGCATCACACAGGGTTTTCAGCACTGCAAACTTCTTTCTCAAATCAGTAACTTGGAAAAAACGTGTTCAGTTCTGCGACAGCACATTTCCTAATAGGGAATTCAAGACAGTTTTGCTAAATGGCTCAGTCAAATTTCATGAGTTTGCTGTGATATATTGCAATAGCATCTTTTTGTTTTTTTTTTTAACCCCTACCTGGTTAAACTTTCTGGTTGAAAGCTTGAGTATTTGCATGTAATTAGAAAAATGAATTTTCAGCCATCAGGTCTGCTTGACATTGAGAAGAACGTCATCAGCACTCACAAGCTACTTTTAGTTACTGCTGATGAGATCCATGCCTCTGTCACTGAATCAAG
This sequence comes from Urocolius indicus, assembly GCA_013401255.1. NCBI lineage: Eukaryota > Metazoa > Chordata > Aves > Coliiformes > Coliidae > Urocolius > Urocolius indicus. The sequence continues at coordinate 41,159 of WBNH01007687.1, read as the reverse complement.
ATAAGTGGGCTAAAGTAATACAGTTTAGGAAAACTGAATCATAGATCCAAGCAGAGCACAAATGAAGGTGAAATATTACTATTTTGTCTAAAATATTCATTAGCAATTACAATTTTTGGCTCTACAGGTTTTTCTGTTGACATAAGTTTCTGATCCAAATTGAGCAAAGGAACAAGGCAGAGGCTGACAGTTTCTAACATGGATGACGATTTACAACTGAGCAATCTGGTCAGGCCACTACTTCATTACCATTGTCCTGTTACTTGAATGTTGTAAAAAGATGGGTATACTTAGGAGGCTTTTAAAGAATGCTAGCAAGAATCTTCCTAAAGAGTATTTTCTTGCAGCTGCTGAGCAACTTAGAAATGTTCTTCTGTGGTATAACCATGACTAAAGTAACATGAATACAAAAGTCTTGCAAAAGCAAGTACCAAGTAAAAACAGCTAGTGGTGTCTAAGGGAAGGAAATAGCTTAGGTGTGGATCTTCCAGCCACACCGTCCCACAAAAGAAGTTAAACCATACAAACCAAAGCTAACATTTCCAGATTTGTCTCAAGGTTTGAAGCATGGCTGCTGAGGTATGCACCTACACTGGTGGCTGAGACTTCCCAAGTTTTGAAAACTCCCCAGTCCTGTAGAAGACAAGAGGCTGTGGATGAATGGTATCAGAGGCTGTGCACGTATGAAGAGAACTGATTCCTCCAAACTGCAGCTTTCTCCAAACTGCAGCTATTAAAGGATGATATGTTGTGGACAGGAAATGGTGAAATTACTGCATCTATTATTAGAAATCTCTGGACTCTCAAAGCACACGTTGTTCCATATGGTATTATCCCAAATGAGTAGAGAGGTATTAGTTTTTCTTGCAACCTCTAGCTCTCAGGCATGAGGCTGATGGTTCAAAAGTACAACTTAAATCCAAGTGGAACTGCTGCCATTATTTGTCAAAAACTAAAATCCGTTTCCCTCAGTTACAATGTACTGATACAACCTTCTAGCAGTCTCTCAGATTGTGAGAAAAAACAAAAGTAAATACACTTTTACAGTGTTACTTTCCCCACAATCTTTAGTGCTTGAGTGTGTATCCTAACACATTAATCCATACCAGGCAGGTAACCAACAGGCAGTGGAATAAACCTCTGCCGCTACAGCTCTTGCAGTGGCAATTCACTGTGTGCTTCAAGCAGCTCAAGTGGGTCTCCTGTTGTTAATCTTTGGGTATCACGAAAAATCTGCTGGAGGATAAGGACCTGTGAAGTGTTCTACGCTCCTGGTCTACAGATCTACTTTATCATAGAATCATAGAATGGTAGGGTTGAAAGGGACCTGTAGAGATTATCAACTCCAAACCCTCTGCTTTGTTGTTACCCAGAATTAACCCAAGTTACCTTAACATGGAGATAAAGTTATTCAATCATGAAGTACAAAGCTGACAACATGCAAATGTTTATTAAAGACACAGATGTGGAAAAGAAAGAAAAATCAGAAGTAACCTACTTACACTGAGGCAGTAACCTGCATCAAAGATCCCTCTCTCTTCTCCCTTCATCTCACCTTTTCCATTCCTTACAAGACAGCAGACAGGTTTCTAGCCTTTGTCCACGTCCACAATCCCAATGAAGTACCACAACTTTTACAGATGTTTCATATTTTTATATTTTTACAAATATCTAAAGGGTGGGTGTCAGGAGGTTGGGACATCCCTTTTTTCTGTGGTATCTAGCAACAGGACAAAGAGTAATGGAAAGAAGCTGGAACACAAAAAGTTCCATTTAAACATAAGGAAAAACTATTTCACTGTTGAGGTGAGGGAGCCTTGGCACAGGCTGCCCAGGTAGGGTGTGGAGTCTCCTTCTTTGGAGGTCTTCAAGACCTCCCTGGACACGTTCCTGTGTGATCTGATCTAGGTGGACTTGCTTCTGCAGGGGGGCTGGACTAGATCTCTAAAGGTCCCTTCCAACCCTACCATCCTATGATATTCTATGATTCATGACTGGGAACACATCCTCTCACCCTCCCTCCTTGCAATGAATGACATCTTATGTCTCTTTCTTCAGGAAAGCATAACTCAGCATAAAACTTCTAACTTTTATATTCTGTGTCAAATGCATGACAAATGACTGTGTCCTGAAGTCTAGCAGCATTTTCCCATTCAATAATAAACAACATTCATCCTATAAAATATGAGTATTTCATGCCAAATCTATTAAGAATAATGCCATAGTGATGAATGCACTAATCTTCCTAACCTTTGTAAAGGAAATGTAGAGGTTCTGAATCCATTAGGTCTCCTCCTTGAAAGGCCTGAGATTGTGTCTGCAGAAAGTACAAATATCTGTTCTTCTCTGATCATGTAAACTAAGATGCAAAATAGAATCACCAATTGAATTCTTACATAAGCTAGTTAATTAACTAAAACCAGGTTACATTTAATAGGTTATTTTTAGCACACAACTAAAATTTCCTAGGTTGTTTTTGTGATATTTCTTCTGAATAAGCATAAAGCGGCCTTGAAATAATTAAAAAACTCCAACCCACAACAAAGCAATAAAACATAAAACCATGCAGCATATCTGACAGAAGGATTCAACACAGAAGGAGAAGCAATGAAGAACTAAACAACTTTACTTTACAAAATCGACTTACTAAGCCAGAGTAGAACTTGGGTGGGTCCAAATCAACATTTTCTGCATCAGAACTCTTGCCTAAGCTCTTGTAGAACCTGCTTGCATGCCAGACCAAATATTTTCATTTCTTTGACCTTGCTAGGCAATTCCTCAACATAAAGTGTATGGTAAAAACACTCTTCAGTGGTATCAAGTCTGAAATAGTTAGTAAAAATATTTGTGATCCATGAAAACAAACTCTAATTCTGCACATATTCAAACTATGAAGTCCATCTCCTGTATTAAACTGCACAACAGAACCTCATCCGAAACTGTATTTCACACGGGAGAAGAAGAGGTGGTGGTGAGTGGGTGCTCTTCTATACATCATCTCTAAGAGTTTGGAATACCTAATCAATTTAGAAAAAAAACCCACTTGTTCATGCATAACAGTTTTGATTCTTTAAGATCCATCAATATCATATCTTGTTCTCCTATAACTTTGTGGTTGACCCTATTCTGTTAAGTAGAGGGAACCAGGAACTTTTATATGACTGAACAAAGCACTATCATCATCCAGTTGCACAACATGGTTGAATGGTACTCATTTAAGCAAGAAGTATCTTTCTGAAATGAACTTAATTCACAATGACTGTTGTTGCTTTAGTTTGCTGACAGTGAATTTTACCTATTCTTGAGAGACATGTAGATGAAATAGGAAGATTTCTACCATTACAAACCCAGAAGCAACACTCATTAGTGCTAACAATGGAAAACAGTTTAAAACATGTCTGCCGTTTGGAGGATGATTTCTCTGTTTTTTGTTACTGAGCCTTTGCATCATACACAAAATTAATACCAAAACTACTAATACCATCTTCATGGTTAAAGCTTGGTTCTTACAAAGTCCAAAATACCTGTTTATGTGGATTGTTTCTTGCTGGGCTCTGATCCACATTCTCAGTGGAAACCCATCTCGGCAAAACTACTGTGAATTTCACTCTTGTCCTTGAAAGGATCACATCAGAAATGCACATAGACCAGTTTTTGAACACTTGACATTTCTGGCCAAGAATTACAACAATTAAGAAAGAAAGGACAAGATTATAGTCATTGTCATCTTAATACTTCAAAAAGAAAAAATGTTACAAACCAAAAGATGAAGTACTTTTATATTTTTAAAATTATCCACTGGAGTTTGGGGTTGGCTTCCAGTTTGACAAACTTCTCCATAAACCCCAGAACCTCTAACCAAGCAACCAGTCCCCACTAGTGCCCATTCCCTGCTTTGTTTTTCACCTAATTGTACAACAGCATCCAACTATTACATTGTAAACCTTGTACAACCACAAATATAGTAATGCTCTTCACAGTGGTCTTTACTGCTCTTTGGACAGAAACTGTCCTGGAAGAAAACAAAAAGGGAATTCACTGTTGTACTTCCCTACTAGCCAGTTTCTGTAAACTGTAAATAAAGCACAGAATTAGCTTGTCCATTTTTGCATTTCACAGTAGAAAAGAGAAATTGAGCAACAGCTGAGAACCAATCAGGTGATATTAGAAAATGAGGACTAGGTGATACAGATTGAACCAGGTATAGAATATGCACAGCAGACCTTCACATTAGACTACATTTACAGACATAAGCTAGAAGCAGACATTTAGAAACACAAAACGAGAACAATGGAAGTAGAAGAATGTTCTGGCTTAATATCCAGATTTAAAAAACTCATGATAGAAGACTTCAAAGTGATGACATACAGAAAGTCCCAAAGACAAGTAAGAAAAACATAGTGGGAACTGCGATGTTGTCTCTTGGCAACGTGAGTGTACCAATTACTTTGTCTTTAAGAAGCATTTTTCTGGGATGAAGTGGGAAAGAAATGGTTGGTTATTTTTTATTTACCATTTCTATGTCACTTGGAATATTTTGCAAGTACCCACTGGAAATTTCCCCATTAATTATGTGACTATCAACTTTGAATCGTGAAAAGTTAAGAAAGTATGTACAAAAAAACCCCACACAGATGTTACTGGAAGAAGTACAGAGAGTCACAGATTACCTGAAAGCAGAATGATTGCTCATATTTTTGCTTATACATCTCACCAGCTATTATCAAGACACTCAGTTTTCTAGAATCTGAGCAGCTTCAGAAAGCTGGGCATTTGGTACAGGCTTGGCAGCCAACACACTCATGCCTAAATGACTCAGCAACTAAACAGCTGGCAAATGATGGGCATGCTACATAGGTACCAGTACAGGCTGGGGAATGAACTGTTAGNAATGTTTACAAATACGTAAAAGGACAATTTTTCACTGTGAGGGAGCAATGGAACAGGCTACCCAGATGGTTTGTGGAGTCTCCATCTCTGGAGACCTTCAAACCCCACCGGGACATGTTCCTGTGTGACTTACTCTAGGTGGTCCTTTTTTAACAGGGAAGTTGGACTAGATCTCCTTTTGAGGTCCCTTTCAACTCTTAAGAGTGTGTAATTCTGTGACTTTTAAAAGACAGAGCCAGAGCCAGAGCTGCGAGTTCAGCTGTATCCCTGAACCAGCTTCACAAGTCCTGGGGGTTAGCTGGCCCACCCAGCATTGCTGGTTTTGAGAAAATATGCTGCTGGTTGCATGTCCTAAGTCCCGTGTGAACCACCTGCAAGTGCCATGGAGTTAAAAAAAGCCAGGCTCTCTACCCCTGCTCCTCCAAAAGTTTAGTGCTTAGTCTAGAGCATTTACAGTAGGAATTGGCTGCACAATGACTACGCAGAAAATGTGGGCACTGCTAGCCAAATGGCATTATAAACTATTTATTTACAAGTGGATTGACGTATAAAACTTTCACTTGTGAATGCTGAGAAGCAGATACTGAGGGGAGGGTAGTGGAGAGAAGGTACTTGGCAAATTGACAAGTGTATCAATACAAAAAACTACAAGTACCATTTTAACCTCTTCACTTACAATGAAAATCCCTTATCCAGAACTAAAGTAAAAAGAATTGCTGGACAGTGATGTACAGAATCTGCTAGAATTTGACACTCCCAAACAGCAACGTTGCAGTTACTGATTGCCAGTATATACCTGTAAAGCGTCAGCTTCAATAGTGCACAAAAGGCAGCAACTTAAACAAAACATTGAAGCATCTCCCATGGTTCTGCTCTTCAAAAAGATTTAAAGCCATCGATTTGCAAATGCAACACAGCTGTTTTAACTAGGGGGAAAAAAAACCACTAAGGCTTGTTTGAAGCCTGTACTAGTTAGCAAAGAGAAATCTAATCCCCCAGGATGATTTGAATGAATAAATGTGGGTGGCTTTTTTTGGTGGTTTTTTTCTCTGTTCTTTTGCAAAGGCAACATAACTGTAGTAAAAATGACTTCATAGCAGAGGACGAACATACATATAGCTGAAAAATGAGTAACTATAGTACAGCTTCATCGTAAGAAAATGCATTCCTCAACAGTCATACTGGCACTTCCTGAAGTGTGTGAAAGGCACTCGCCAAATTTGTGACAATGCTTTCCAAAACATCTAAAAATATTGTAAGTCTGCCACTTGCTGAGATAAATGACAGTAAGTGAAAGAGACAACAGAGCTTTACAGGTGCAATTATTTTGAAATTCGGATGCTCATCTCAACACATGGCTTATTTGAAATTCCTAAGAATTAACAAGCAAGTGTCCTTTGGAGCAATGTAAAAATCCAAAACCTGTTTTTCAGCTTCAGTTTGCCTTTACCCCAAAAGCACTCTCCTCAAACTCCTGAGGCTACTCAAGAAAACTGCCTACTCAATTTGCACCCATTAAAAACAGGTTAAAATTCACACCAAATACGAGACTCAGCATGTATTTTACACAAGGCCTATACAGAGGCACCAACATTAAAGTCTTTCCAGGAGCTCTTTTTTTGGTGTGTTCATTTTTCTTTCTCCCAGCATGCCTTTATAAAACAAGAAACACATAAAGCCTTCATCCAAACTGACAAAACCCACAGAATTTCTGTCCTAGGAGGTAAAAGGCACCGTATTAGCTCAGTTTATTTCTAGTTACCAAGGTCTCATCACAGAGCCGCTGGCACAGAAACCTGCTAGAGATAATATATAAACAGAGCTGCAGCTACATGGCCAAGATGCCAGCATGCTCATCATGGGCAAAAATAACAGCAGTACAGCTTAGCAGGAAAAGCACATGGAGAGACAACATATTATAGGACAAACAAGAACAGTTAACAGTGGTACTTTAGCCCTACTAAACCCCAAACTCATGGAACTGTATATTTCTTATTATAAAAGTTGTGCTTTTCAGGAAAAGCCTTGTCCTATAAACAGTGGGGAAAGAGGTGGAACCTAAATCCTGCTCTCGCCGAATCTATTATGAAAATTCCCATGTGCTTTAGGTGGGACCAAACTTTGTCTACAGGATAATTTTAAAACATGCTTTAAATTGAATTTGAGAGAGAAAAGAATTTTAAAAGAGATGATTCTGTTTTACCTTAGACTTTCTAGAAGCAGAGGCTGCTTCAGCTCAAGACAAACTGTCAGCCTCAGCAACCTCAAAAGTCTCCATGTATCCAGAAAATAAACTTAATTGGAGAGAATGAATTAATGTGGAAATTTCCAGATTTATAAGCTTACCTATTCACATGTTTACCTCTCTACCACTGAAGAACGAGGAAATACACCTATAAACCGAACAGAAACCACCAAATTGTTCCAATAAAAAGGGGTTTTAAGAGCAAGACAGAGGCTTGTAAATGGTAGATGAGTCAATAAGACTGCAGTTTTTCATAGCAACTAAAGATCAATAAATGACCCTGTATTATTCTGGTGATGCTTGTAAAGAGTTTTGTTAGCATTTCAGATTACAGGGCCAATCAGTGCTGTGCAACTGAGACACACATTGCGATAAAGCCACACTCTTTAACTCTGCAGCCCAAAGAGAGATTTTTTTCCTCTTGTTTTTGCAGTAATGTAAGAAGCATTCAGCACTTGCGATGAAATATTGGCTAATCATACCTACTGTCCTTTGAAAGCAGTCTTGATCAAAGCATTGTGCAGTTCAGAGTCCAACTAAATTCTGCAAAAAGTTTCCAAGGTCCACTTCCTCCACAATGCTGCATTTAAGCTGATTGTGCCATGATCAGCAGGTCACATTTGGATTTTCTGATTTACCATTTAACATTTGTCTTCTTCATTTACTGTCAGCATGAAAACAACACGCTACTTTTGTGATAACTCCGTAAGACTGGCAAGAATGAATTCTGGCAATGATGGGTAGAAAACGACATCCATACTACTGCTTCCTTACAGAGCTAAGCTGGCAGAAGTTAACCAGAAGCCACTGAGATAATCTGCATCTTACTGTGGATAAATCTGTCTCATGGCTGCAGAAAAACACGTCTGCAGTTGGCAAGGGCTCCACTTAAAAACAGAAGTATTATTGTTTTAGTGGCCATTACAGAAATGCAGCTCCCCAAGGGAATCTGACGCATTAATAACACCTCTTCAACCATTGTCTAATGATTTCTGCAGACACGAAATGGAATATTTTACTACTATTTTCAGCCATCTGTGCTGTGTTTTCCTTCAGCTCAGGTTTGCCAAAATGGTAATGAAAATCTCTGTGCTTCATGTCATCACATGCTTCCTAGTATCAATATACCAATTAAACATATCACTGGTGTCACAGGTAGTAACTGCTGAACTCTCACACTGGCAGAAGCACAACTAACTCAGTTGTGTATATAGCCAGAGCCTGCTAATTACCTAGCCATCCTCCTATTTTATTGGAAGGATTTTCTGCAACAAGGGGTATTCAGAAGGAAGCTTGCCCAGAAGTTATAGACTGACAACAGGACTCAGAGGCCATCACTAATTTCTTGTTCAACCACACACTCTTGTATTGTGGACAAGTAAGTCTCTTGGAGTATATCTACACTGAGGTTTGGAGCACACTTGTAAAGTGAACGCCTTCATCCTCAATGCTTTGCTCCAGATTGTGGCCCAGCATCTCAAACTGCACTGTCTGCACTCTGCTCTGACTAAACACCCTGGAAGACCTTCTCCAGAACCACACTGACTGTGCTCCAGCAGTAACTGAGCACTAAGCCGTTGAAATCAGACAAGAGCTAGTCCACAGTACAAACCAAACCCCAAAGGATACTCAAAGCAAACATCAGGTTCCTCACAAAAAATATTTTGCTTTACTGACATGGTTTTACAGATCTGCTCCACACATTGATACAGACATTGTAGCGCTTGTTTCAGCTCCCAGAGAGTCTGGGCACAGTGGTGTTTGAGCCCATGCCTATTTGGTGGTTGTACCGCTTGTACTAACTTCAGCAGGTTCCTCTGTTGCCACTCATTATTCCTTATTATGATAGTTTTATGGCCATAAGGCGAGCAACATAACTTTCTAACAAACAAAAAATAAACTGATGAGCAAAGGACATCTCTCTTCTTCCATACTGATAAAACAAGTTACTTTTCAGATGGATCGGCTTTGTTATCTAGATCACTGTTCTGGCTTTACGAATCGAGACACTACCTCAAAAAGGTGAGGAGCTGCTTATTTTGACACAGAAAACATGTTAATCAAAACTATGTCTTGAAGCACAGATGTGAGAATCCTACAAAACCTTCCAAACCAGACAGCTAAATTACATTTATAATATTTACAGTACTTAATCTATTCACAATAGAGACTCTTATAATTACTAGCACAATACACAGTGGCACAATATTCAACCTGCACGTTCAGGGTGAAAAGCAAGAGTTCTGTTAGTAACAATATCAGAAGGAGTCACAAAACATTGTAGAAGTTTCTCTTTGGAACAGAACCTTGTGATTGAAAATTATTATTCTCTACTAATATGTAACCTGCTGTCAACTCTTGCTCTACTTTTCCTGCATTCCTCACCAGTCGAGTAAAATGAATAGCATGTAAATTAAATGAGAGAACAACTAGAAAGCAAACATCTTTATGCAGATAAAGCAGTATTATTTGAAGTAGTGCACCTAAATTTATTTGCATACATAATTAACGAAAGATTGCTGCAAACTGACAAGTCAAAAGAAGGTTAATTCACAGGTAGCAGCAATGGGATTCACTGCAGCAGAAAAGGGTTACTTACAAGAAAAATATTTGAAGATACGTATGGAAAATAAGGCAGTTTGTTCTTCCCTTTTATGCTGTTCCTTTAAAGAATGACAGCTAAAAGCAGGACTAACACATACAGCTGAAGGGCAAATCTGTACAATGCAACTGTCACACACAAATGGTGTACTTAATTGCTTTGGTAAATATGTATTTGGGAGTTGCAATGGTGCTGAGCAAGCCTGCAGTTTTCCTCACAGTTCCCTGGGTAAGGTGTGTACTTTCATTTTTTTCTCCTGCCTTAAGGCAGTCAGTTTAACCACACAAGTTTTGTCACTGAGGCCTTTTCCCAAAGTTAATTTACAAGCTGCTTTTCACAGACTTATTCCCAAGGACCATTTCTAGCACAACAGGTGGCCTGACAACTGTTAAGTACACATCAGAGTGGTGTAAGAAGTTCTAACTTTTCAGCTGAGATACAACAACTGACTGCACCTGCGCTTCTAGTCTGCCATGATGCAAAATGAAGTAAGCTTACTTAGGTACCAGTAGTTGTTACTTGCACTGCAGCAGGGTAGCGATGTAGCTGCAGCTGGTTATTGCACCTCAGCCGAGGTAGCAACAACTTTGAGCAGAAGGGTCTGCTTCTAAGGGGTGATCTCATTAATGTTTACAAATATGTAAAGGGTGGGTGTCAGGAAGATGGAAGCCAGGTTCAATAACGTCCAATGATAGCACAAGGGACAATGGGTACAAGCTGGAACATAAGAGGTTCCAAACACAAGGAAAAGCTTCTTCACTGTGAGGGTGAGGGAGCACTGGCACAGGCTGCCCAGATGGGTTGTGGTGTCTCCTTCTCTGGGGACATTCAAAACCCACCTGGACAAGTTCCTGTGTGACCTACTCTAGGTGGTCCTGCTCTGGCAGGGGGGTCAGACTAGATGATCTTTTGAGGTCCCTTCCAGCTCTTAAGATTCTGTGATTCACCAAACCTCGCTCAGATGCCCTCCTCTGCCTACACTCTCAAAGCTCTTCCACAGCCTCACTTCTCATTCAGTACAGCAACAGAGTTTAAATATTTGTAGACTGTCTTCTGTAACTAATTAAGCTAATACTACCAAAAACATGACAAAAGGAGTAATTTACATTGAGTGAAAAGAGGTTGCTGGGGAAGGATGAAGACTGGGGTGGAAGGCAAGCGCAACAAAGAAGGAAGACAACAGAGTTAAAAAAATTCTGCTATGACAAGAAAATACACATCTCCATTAGGTGACATGGTCAAAATTTGCAAGTTCATCAAATATCACTGAAGTAAATCAAAGTAAAGATCTGGGCCTTCTAGAAGTTTTTACTCAATGAAGAAAAAGTTAGACTAAAGCAATAATTTTAAGTTCACCAGACTCTGATCTATGGTAATGTTCAGCTATTGGCTTGTAGGGGCAAATTAAAATGAAATTTCACACAGTATTCCAATACCGATGCTAACATCATTGACAAAAATGATATTTTGGCAGCATCTGGCACTACATAAATTGAAGCTGCTGATATATATTTAATAAGCAATGTAATCTCTTCTCAAGCTATGTCCCAGCTGAGAATGGTCAGCTTAAGGGAAAAATCTAAGTGCTGCAAGAAAAGTTACTAATTTAATTTGTAGCATCACTTATTTCAAGTTATTCCTGGCAAAATTATTACCCAGAAGCACTGGGGACCACTTGCCTGCTGTTCTCTTTAAACTCTGAGAAGTGTGGCCCCGAAGCTGTTCCCACTTGCATGGTTTGGCTGATGTTTCTCTCTGTAGCAGTGCAGTCTGCCCTGGGCTCTCCCTCTGCCATGAGTTCCTTGGAAGTGATTGATCCTTTGATGTGGAAGCTGCCTAGATGCCTACATTGGGAAACCAACCTCTTGTTTCTCTATGGTGCAACTGCGTATACCAGCACTACTGTTGAAAGATGCTCTTCATATACCTTTGATTAATCTCCAGTTTTACCTGTCAGAAGATGAGGGGTGTTACTCCACAGCTTTTAAAAATCAGTGCCTGTCATCAATACACGTCTAATCCTGTTAGTGGCTATCGCTGTCACTGAAAAAAAAGCAGCCATGCCTCTTCTTACATTTTCTCCTTACCATTCCATGACTGCTGACACCAACATCTGTCCAGCTGTTTGGTGAAGTGACTGCAAAAGTGGTGGGGCTAACCACGAACACCATTCTTGGTAGGTGCCTGGAAAATCCTGTTTCCCTGTCAGCCCAACCTCCCTTCCCATGTACCACACCGACTGCTTATACTTACACAAGGGAACAGGCAGGACTGTAATTTCTAGAGGCAGCCTCAGCTTAAAGCTTTCTTCAACTACAGACTGATGGTTCCAGTCTATCTCTGTGCAATTCCTCTTTGTATTGCTGGTTTTGTCCTGAATTGTCTTCCCTGAGAAACTGAGTGGCTTGGCTTAATCCTACATCACAGGCACAATTCAGTGAGGTGGCTAATTGATCTCTCTGAAGTGTTCAAGTTTCTGCCCAAGAGCCAACAAAATTCTTCAGAACATCCCAATATCAAACATGCTACACAAGATAGCATTTTTAATTGTGTTCATACTGCAAGAAGGAAAAAATGTGCCAAAAGTAACATTCTCAAGATATCAAGAAAGCAATTAAAGCAACAGCCACACTACAAAATAAGCTACTATTTCTACAACAGATATTTTTAAAGAAAAAACCTGCAGCAGATCTACACAAAGTACAGCTGGAATGTTTTGCAAACATCACTAAAACAAAATTTGTGTCCTTGGTAACAGCTGCCTGTTTGACAGTAGCAGGAGTCTTTTCATTTTCCAGTATAGCAGGTAGTTCTTGACATCAAGTGTATTTATTAGAACAGCAAGAGCTATCTCCTATGTCTGTCTTAACTAAGGAAAAGTAAGTGGAAGGCACTATAGTATAACATCATTAGGTCCCTGCTGTGCATTTTTGTAGGAGTTTCTTCAGATCGCTACAGGCCATTAACCTTTCACTTCAGGTAAGTAATGAACAGTGACTTTTCCAACAAAGGAAATCATCTGTTACCAATAGAAACTCCATTTTTAAATACATGCACCAACCCCTTGTGCTTGCACTTGTTATTTTTTTAAAATTATTTTAAACCCAATCCTGGTATGAAATAAGAAAAGTTTCCTTTGGCTTCACCTTGAGCTGATAATGAACAAACCCTCAGTGAAGCCTGCTCCCAAGGAAGTCTTCCTTAATAGCACTGATAAAAATAAAATGAAGTCTGTACTTAGGAAGCAAGATGTATTGCTTCCTGCTCTCCTTCACCAGGGTATCTTGTAATTGGATCACTGCTAATTGGACACTTCAGTCAAACAATTAAATTCAAAAAGGGAAAAAAAAAAGATCCCAATTTCCCCTGGTTTCTAACAGAGAATGTCATTGACCAACACCAATATGCTGGATTGTGAAATCATCACGAGTATATGTAAATACTGAGGGAAAGTGCTGGAAATCCTGGTGGGGTCTTTTATTGAAAAAAAATTTTGCTTATGTGCCAGATTAATGTACATCTTCAAACAGAAACACAAAAGTGTTTCTTAAATAACCTGCTCGGATTTAACATGTCTTGTACAACGGTAGGATGGTCACAATAGGTGCAACTACCACGGGCTGAAAAACATAAGTGATTCTGTATCTGCAGCAAATCAACTATAAAACAGGTTAATTTTTTTTGCCTGACATCAGGACACATAATTTACAAAGGAGGTGGTAAAAGCTGACAGATTCAGGACAGTAAGCTGGAAGAAATAGAGTCATAATTAAAAAGTAGGTTATTTCTTAGGCAGACACTAATTGGGAAAGACCTGCATCTCCCTGGTTTTTGTTTATACATAATGGTGGTCAAACCCACAGAAATAATACCAGAGAGCTAAGAATCTTAAGTAGCTGGGGGAATGCAATAAAAACTAATACTTATTTTTTCCTTTCTCTCCTGCTTTGTGCTATTCATTAATTTACCCTTAACCTTTGTGGCCTCAAGTCTTTTCTTCCTTTCATTGCTCTCCTATTAACAAGGTTTCCTCCTCTCCAAAAGCAGCAGCTGTGAACTACTTCCTTTTAACATATCTTTTCCAAAACGAACTTCCTCCATGAAGCAGGCATGCAGCAGCCTGTCACAGTCGAACATCTAAGAGAAGAAAGGAGAAGAAAGGAGAGCTAGGAGGGACTCTGCCGTGCATCTTCTAATGATGCCCTTCTCTTTGTACTTTTTGTATGGCTGAACCACTCAATACTGCATCCTACTATTTCCCTCCTTTAATTCCATACATTGGCATTTATAACTAGATTGTGTTTATGAATTTTAAAGCAGATTTTACTTCATGTGAATAGGATGATAGCCTTTAATTTTTAACAAAACACTTGCAACATTTTTGCAGCAGCAATATACAGATGTAGGATGCTTTGATAGATTTTATTAAACTTCATTCATACTTCCTTAATATTCTGCACGCAGAAACTAGAATCCAACAAACTGCTGATGGGCTGCATTTCTAAATTCTGTATTGCCTCAAATACTAGCTCAGTAAAGACTTAAAAAAAAAAAATCACAGTTAGAAGCCTCAAGAGATCAGAGACATTGCTACTGTAATCTGTTACTGTAAGCCAGATGCATGAGAAAGGGAATTCGGTGTAAAATTCACAAGCACAGAAAGCTTTTCTTTCCTTCCCCCCCATCCCGAATAAAATACTAATGCCAACATGTTAAAACAATGTTGGAAATGCATATCCAAAGACACTTGTCCCTTGAATTAAACAGGGCTTACAGCACATTTGTAGTTTTAGACCTTCTGTCGTGTAGATATAATTTAGTTTCAATCACTGACTTCTGTGTAAATGTGAAAGAAACAGTTCCCACTGTGAACCTCTGGATTCCACACTAATCAATGCTCTGAAAGACCATTTAATTACGGCAAGAACTAAAACCATCAGAATGATTTCCTCAAAATTGTTCCACATTCTCCCCAGAATTTTCTGCCGTGTTCTGCCTTTGTATGAGACCCTACTAACATGCTAACAGGAAGCTCTCCCTGCAAACCAAGATACAAATATGCATTTCTGCTATTCAGACTGCCTGGTAGCCGTATTCACTGGCTACTTCCCTTTCCCACCTCCTTCGAAGTGGTTTGCAGGAGAAAACTGTAGAAATGTCAGAATGTCCAAATAGTTGCATAAGGAAGATTTTGAAATCCTCCAGCTTCCTTCTTCTGTATGTTCAATTTGTCATGTTACAACTCAGTATGAAGATGTTTACTGGGCTACTCTCAGCTGTAACAGTAGCTTGAGCACATCATGGTTTTCCCCAAAAGTTTAAAAAGTGAGCAACTCCATATACCAGTTGACACTGATGTAAACTTTCAATATCAATGGATGAAAGGCGAACCAGCTTTTAACAGCAGGCTTTAGCAATATACTTTCAAAGGATTAAAAAAAAAGAAATCCACTGCCACAGGTATATTAGCTATTCCTGTTTACTTATGTATTTGGAAAAGAAAGTGTCCTGTCCAGTCTTTTTTTGTTGCTTAACTCACAAAAGAGTTAGAAGTCACTTAGAAAAATATAGAAAGTGAGTATGTGTCAGAGGATAACTATAAACTTATTTCGTAGTAAGTAAAGTATTTCATCACCATCAGCTGTTTATCACTGAACTCACAGGTAGTACCATTTAAAAAAAATCTGATTTTCAATCAAATATTTTTCCTAGTGTTGTGCTAACATCAACAAACAGAATGCAATTTCGTAATAAAGATAGTGCAGAGTAACTCAAGTTGTTATAAATCAATTGTTCTTTGCGTGAGATTTGTTTTAGTGGTAAACATACAATCTCCAAAAAGAAGAACCACTTCTTCATACACAGGTATGTCTTTAACAAGAGGGGTTACTCTGCTTTGAAATATAATAAAATGAAAAGTATAGATAAGCATCCCTATTAGTATGTGTACAATCCCATGAAATGAAGCTACTTCTATAAGGGTCATTGGGGATAGAAGTGAGGGTGGTAGCAGATAAGGCAAAATCAATACCTGTAGCATAATAACCACAGGTAGTTCACATACCTATTAAAAACTTGGGTGATCATCAGCTAATAGCTCAGTGATGCCAATGGTTTCAACAAATGTCAGATAACAGCCATGAACAAGAGGGTGGTGAAGTACCATTGAGCTCTCCCCACTCTTTTAAAGCACTTACCAACCACAAGGTGATGCAGGCAGCAGCCTAGGTATCAATTAGAATACCTGATTACACAAGTAATAAGAAATACAAGAAATTTCTCTTACACACACATCATTACAAGGTCAGCAAGCATTTGTCAGGATTCACCGAAAGAACTATATATAACCTTGCTATCTTCCTTATTTTGGATCAAAGCTTTCAAAGAAGTGTGCAGAACTAGCTGCTTCCTTGTGTACTGTAACAAACAGTTAAGCTTTCTACATATACGAGGAATAATATTTTGGTATTTTGCTGAAGTGCAAAAGTAGAGTCAAAGTGATCATTCAGGGAACTGCTGAATCTGAAGCAGGTACTCTTCAAATCCATTTTTAGAGAAGAGAATGACACACACTCTTCCTCATCTCCCCCTCTACATATTTGTTTTAGAATAGGACTTTTCATTCCCAGTTTAGCTTTTAACTGCTTTCTAAGTGACAAACAGTGTGCTTTATGGGGAAAGGAGCTTTACATGAGACTAAAATTCTCAGCCAGCTTCGCCCTTCCCTGCTTGGCTGTATTTATAGCCACATCTTACATTACTGAGTCTTGAGCAAGCACAAAGTGTGTGCAGAAATGCTGCTGATTCAGTATTCTTCACCTACATCGAGATAGCCTGTTACACCTAACTCAGATAAGGGCAGGTGTACATGCAGGACGTATGGCAGGGTAATAGTAAAACTCTGTTACAATTCTTGTCATGGCTTTGGGAATTAACGTCAAAAAAAGGTAAAAGAACAAGACATTAAAAAGCCAAAAGCTCTCCCCTCACCCACAAGAAATGATACTCAAATCATATGTAGTGTTATTACTCACTTGAATCAACCATAATGTTCCAATGCACCCTTTCCTAACCAAAATGTCATATATACTACATACTTTATAGCTGAGCATAACGAGTGAGAGAAATTTTTGTACAGCATTAAGGAAAATGTGATCAAGATTAAAAATGTGATAAAATTCTGATGTGCTTTCTTGAGCTGAGTGCTAGAAAAATGCTGAAACTTCCAAGGACATTGCTCTTTCACCTAACTGTGAGATTGTAAGGGTATGAACAGTGATTGATGCTTCCTCATCAGCTTAAAAGATTCTGGAGTGAGGATGCAATCAGAGTTTTCTGTGATGGAGCAAATGAAAGTGATAGATTTAGATTACATTTAAGAAAGAAGCTCTTCCCTGTGACAGTGGTGAGGCACTGGAACAGGTTGCCCAGAGAGGCTGTGGCTGCTCCAGCCCTGACAGTGTTCAAGGCCAGCTTAGGTTGTACCTCACAGGTTTAGTGAAAAGTGTCCCTGCACGTGGTAAGAGTTTTGGAACTAGATGGCCCTTAAGGTCCCTTTCAACACAAATTGTCCTATGATTCTAAGTCCGTCTGGCAAAAGAGGGAGAGGCAACAGAAGTTGTTATCTGTGAAGGCAGGCATGGGAATGTAACTAGCAGTGAATGCAGAATATGTTATTTTGTCCTTTCTTCTTTCCCATCACAAGCAGCCGTGTTCTGCTCTGTTACAGCTATGCAGAGCTACAGAGGATTCTGGAAATTAAACATATAATAATTAATATTCTATATTCTGTAACTGTGTCTGCTGAATGGATTCTGTACCCTGCACAGTTGAACAGAAAAACACTGAAGGATAAAGGGTTACCTTCGTTATCAGCTCAAATAACTGTTGCCATTGGAATTCTCAGTATGGTACTTAATGTTTGACTCTCAGACAATATTAAAAGACAGAAAATACTTGAGTAGAAAACTGAATACCTAAAAAAGTGAAGAAGAAAGCAAAACCACACAAGGACTTTGAAGCCAAAATGAGGCTGAGAATGTTAAATCTGTAGTGAGGATGTAAATTTTTTACTCTTTCCCTTTCTGAGTTTGGGGGTAATGGAGTATTTTTAAAAATGTAAAAATACATGACAAGTGCATTTATTTGGCTATTTATAAAGTTTAAAACCAAACCAAAATCCATCCTTGTAACAAATCATATGGCCACAGTATTCTAATAATTCCATTACAGTTATATTGTGAAACAAGTCATCCCTCAAAATGTCTGAAAATAATATTAATTCATTATGTGATGTGTGATACGTGGCTTTTTGGGTTTAGAGATGTAAAATTATTTCAGTTGCATCAACTTATAAATAATTTATTTGCTTTTGAAAGGAAGTATAAATGACATGACACTTTACAGACCTAACATCTATTTTCTCAGTTGGGAGAACCATCTGAAATAACTGGAAAGTTCAATCCTTTGAGGAGATGACCGAAATGTATGCTACAGGTTCTCTAAAAAACAGAGAAATGAGGTTGGGCTATGAAATTCTTTTATGGACATCACACCTCTACAAACACCAGAGACTGATAAACAATCTTTTTTCTTTTCAATAACTTGCCCTACATGCATTTGCACTGGGTGACCTGAGAAGGTAGCTTATACGGAAGGGGAATCTTTAGGTTTCCAGGCAAACAGCATCTGTAGGATGAGTTTGCTAAATGAGGCATCACCCACAGTCACCTCTGTGGTGCTGTACAGGTTTTATGTCTGAGGTTTCTGGACAAGGAACCAACATGTCCTGTGCATGGTTTGGATATTCCGAGCAAAGAGCCAGGTGATCTTGCCTGTTAGAAACAGCACAGGAAAAAGTCAAGCTGGGCCCCTGGGGCAAAGGGAAGAAGTCTCTGTGGGCCACAAGTCCCAGTGCCAGAGGAGGACCATATTTTGAACACTGACAGAAGTGATCTGTGAAATGACAAAAAAAAAAAAAAAAAGGAGCAAACTGCTGCAGCTCTAACAGAAGAGATGACTATTCTGTGTGCACTGATGGTGCAAGGGGCTGCACTAAC
This sequence comes from Urocolius indicus, assembly GCA_013401255.1. NCBI lineage: Eukaryota > Metazoa > Chordata > Aves > Coliiformes > Coliidae > Urocolius > Urocolius indicus. The sequence continues at coordinate 22,363 of WBNH01007687.1, read as the reverse complement.
GGTGCATTCAGTAGGACGGATAGAAGTGTGACATTCCATCTAGTCCCATCTCCTCTCAGCATGACAGTTACTCAGTATCAGCTGGCAGGAGCAAAAAGGAGAGAACAATGCAGACAGATGGAAAAAAGGAACAAGATCCTGCAGTGCTCATGGTCATCAAGCTGGCAGTGAGCTGGAAGAAGTGACAAGACTTCTGGTCCTTGAATATCTTTATTAGAAGTGACTCATCCTGAGTAAGATCTCCATTTGCCTCCAGGCTTCTGAGCCTCATAAGGCAACTTGCAGGGCTGTGGAGTCTCAAAGCTAGGCCAGGAGGGAAAAGCCCATTCCTGGAATTTATCTCAGCCAACCAAGACTCACTCCAGCATAAGAGGACACAAGGACACTTAAAACATCAATCATACCATCTTGGTAACCAGCATGAAAACATCTGAGAACAAGCCTCCAGGAGTTACTTCAGAAAGGGAGTGGCATTTGAGCGGAGATCTAACACCAGATATACAGCAGGAGTGAGGAGGAGCAAATTGCTCTTGAGAACAAGAAATGGCTAAAAAGGAATGGAAACAGAAAGGTTGCAGAAGAAAAAACCACTCAGAATGAAAACAGGAGGCCCCTCCCCTGTCCCCAAGCACTTCAGAGGAACTGTGATGCCCATCACAGAAGTTTGCCTTTGCATAAATAACAATAATAATAAACATCTGTTTATTATTATTAAACATATATTAAACATAAAATAATAATAAACATCTGTTTATTATTATAGATATCAACGGGACATTGCTGGGGCATATTTCCCACAGATGATTGCACTTTTAACAATACCTATAACAGAGTATCTAGAATGTCAAATTTTGTAATGATCACATCTTATGTAAAAAACTGAAGAATGAAAAATAGTCACCCAAAATGCCTGTAACTGCTAAGATCCTCCTGCAAATATCCACACAGCACAGACAGCATATCAGAGAGCAACTTTCAAACTTGGAAGGAAACAATACTGATGGGAGAATATAAATGGAAAAATATGTCTCCTTGATTTTTTTTTCCCCTTTACTGCTTTGCATGTACACATTGTCAGGCTTTTGAACTTTGTTTAATTACTTTGTGAAAGGGACTGTGGAATCCCCTAAGTGTTTATATGAGCATGTGAAAGTGTGAACACATGGTGAAATTCATCAACTACATAAACAAGTTAACAGGACTTTTAAACTACTGTACTGTTTCTGTTTCTACCGTTTCAATTTCTTATTCCTTAAAATTTAATGAATCCAATACCAAACCATTAAGCATACTGTATCTGCCTCAATAAACAACATTTGATTAATGAGAAGAAGAATGACATGGGATAGTATCACTCAGAAGATCCATGCAAAGCAATATATTTTAACTGTCCGCCTGGAAAAAGAATATTGTTTTACTGAGAAGAGTACTGTCTAGCAATGGTAGTAGACTCCGAAGAGTAGAAATTCCAGGATGTAATTTACTGTACTTGTGACCTGTTGAGGGCTGCACGGATCTGCTGTTTTTTATCTCCCCCAAGCGGTCAAGTGAATTTGTAAGTCTGCCTCAGAAAAGCAGCTTCCTCCCTCTCTAGAGCATCTTCTGCAGTTAGATGAAAAGGCTAGTGGTGAAGCTGGGAAACTTTAAAGCTGAGGAAAAATTCATTAAGAGGACAGAAAACACAGGAAATGCCTAGTCTTAAAAGCAACTCAGTTACTCCACATATTCTCATATAACCCCTAAAATAAATTTTCAATTCCTTTTCCAGCATACAAGTGACTAAACTACAATTTGAAATAGTACCTATGTTTGACAGCCTAAAAGTGGGCTTAATCACCTTGGTGCAGATTTACTAATAATCTATAATTCAATTTCTCTTTGAAATAACTAACATTTCAAGCACCTGAAATAAGAGGTATCTGAACTAGTATAGCCTCAGTGCAATTAATAGCCTCAAACCACTCAATTGCAATCACCACTTCTCAAGCAGTTCCATTTTTCTTTAATGTCTCCTGTAAATTACAGCAAATAAGCAGAAAGCCTTCACTCTTATACGTATGTTCAAAAAGTGGTGAAAACGGTATGAAAAGAGAGGAGGAAATCCTTATTTTAGCTATAGTCTAAATCTGTTACAAACATTAATGTGGCTGTAGGCCAGTTTAGACAGGATATAAACGACTGTCCTCCATTCTGCTCTTTTTCTTCAATCATTAAATTAACTTAACATTCATGAAGAGTACTAAACTTCCCCCGAAGCTAAAAGTCTCTCTTTATTCACAGAACAATTACACCTCTGGCTGTATCATAAATTACTCACGTTGTCAGGACAATATACTCAAAACCTTATCTGGAGGACCAATCCTAGATATGAGAGAAGAACTTTGTTTTCATGCCTAATAATAAGTGAAAATGCTTTACTGTTTACTTAAGTTATAAAGAGTGCTCTTTATTTATGGTTATTAAATATTACCAGGATCACTAGGAAATCATTAAAAGTCAGTGAAAAATTTCAAATAGGGAATTTCCACCGGTGTTTGTGCTTACTGCTCACACAGACTGAATTTCCCAAGAGATATATATGCAATGTTGTGATTGATCTTCCCAAAGAAAGGTCTAGCTGGAGGCAGCTGGCTTGGGCTGGGAAAACAGCAGTCACCAAACAGGCATGTTTCTCATTATGACAGGCAAGGGTGGCATTGAAGGTGATATTAAAATACTTTTCTTGCCTTGTCATAGCTGTCGTTGCAACTGGGATGAACCATGCACAGCTTTCCACAAACTGAAATTCCAAAATTCATCTTAATTTCTACTTCCATTCGAAAACAAACAAACAAACAAGCACGCAGAGTTTTGTGGAAATGGCTCATTATTTACAACTTAGGCTTCAGGTGTAACCTTATGGATCCACTGCTGGTTTATGCCCACAACTTCATTGTTTTATTTTTTATGGCAAATGCTGGATTCTACACTAGCTAAGAATAAGGTGCTGTTTTAGTTATATTCCCATCCTCACCCTGTAAAAGTTTTCAGAAAAATTCACGTTGCTGATAGAAATTCCAGTGTTTTATTTATTCCCAAAGCAGTATTTTCTCCCACAAGGTAAGAGCAAGACCCTTCCTGTATTCAGTAGTGAATACTGTAAAGATCCATAAAAAAAAAAAAAAAAAAAAAATTAAATATTTTGATCCTCAGAAATAAGGTTAAATCACATATTTTTTAAAATTTGAAAGCTGACACAGTACACTCGAATTTGAACAGCACTTTTTTTTAAAGAAAACCCAAATTTGATGAGCAATGGTTAAACACCACCAAAGGGAACAACCACTGGATCTCATTTTGTTCTCAGTGCTCACAAGCCAAGCAACAGCTGCTTTTTGTGATTATCCTTTCACCTATCAGATACATGAAAGCAAGACAGACCCAATTCTTAAACAGCTTCATGCCCCTGTATTCACTGTACAGGGGACTTCACGCCCATCTCACGACAAGTACTGGGCCATGGAACTGGCTGCATGAACAGTAAGGTGGGTAAGTGGCTTTTTAATATTATTATATTGCGCATTTGTCCTGTGTAAGTTTTATGACGTATCTATATGCCAACTCTGTATAACTTAAAAGCTGTGCAATATAATAAAGAAAAAATGCCACTTACCTGACTTTCCATAATTTGGTCTACAAGAATTCAGAGTCTCACTAGCATGCTAAATATTGGGATGTCATAGGAGAGCAAAGAGTCAGTCTTTTGACAGCGAAGAATGTCATGTAGCCTAAAAAGAAATTACAAAGGGTTTTTGCTTCTCCAAAATAAAACCAGACTGTTAGTTTTTCTGTTAAGCCAATACTTTCAGTTTTCCTTCCAACGAAACAGGTGTTTCTGCCACTCCACATACCATTTCTATATGCCTTCAAAATAGATCCTATATTTTTTTCCTAAATATTTTTCCTAAAGGTGATTTCTTTGTTAATAAAGACTTACATCACTTTCTAAATGGATTTAAACTCTGTTCAGGGGCAGGGTAAGAAAGTTGGTTGAACTTCATAGCCAGACACAGAAAATTACTGTCAATAACAAAAATAATTGTTTCTAATACTATCGAAAATTTACTGCATCTTTATAACATTGTTTAAGTGTTCAGTCAGGCTCATACAATAAGAATAAAAAACCCTCTGCATTTAGGGGCCTGCAGGCATCTTGAACACAGCATGGTAAGTAAAAGTAATGAAAATATGACTTACAAAGGGTAGGAAAAAAACCCTTTCATCCTAACAAAGGCAAACAAAACAAAACCCCAATCAAACTCCAGAAGACTGTATTGCAGAGCTATCAATAAAATTTACACATCAAATTTTGTTTAAAAGAAATAAAAACCACTTACCCTTTATATATAGACAATACAGAGAAATTTACTGGTTTACTGATATATATAAAATAGCAGTGAGCACACTAAGATCCTCTTAGTGCAATGAAAGCTGAAATAGTGTGAAAAAGCAGGTTCAATTTTAATTAGTATGAATACAATTAATACAGAAGTATTAATATACTTTGCTTGTATTCAGTGACCAGGCTAGACAGGTAACTAATGCCCAAGTCTACTGCATCCTTTATTAAGGTATAAAACCTCAGATATAGAATGTTGTATGGAGGCAAAATTCAGCCACCTTCTGACTAAGGTCAATTGAAAGCCAGCTTTACACATGGGATCAATAAGAGAATGAATAACATTTCTAGCCTGATGCTATTTATGCAGAGGTGATTATAAGGTATTGTTGATTCTTCAAAAATAAAAGTATGGTTATAATGCTAAATTTCTTTCTTATTCCCAATATCTCAAATTCAAACAAAGAGACCTCTAGCACATAAAACTGAATTAGTTATTTTTTGGGATAGAGTACAGCAACATATTTTCTTGTGTCATTACATAGTATTTAAGTTCAAATTTCTCAACTCCTGCATGAAGTCCAGTTTTGCAAAGATATGTGCTAGTGAAACAACGAATGCTGAACATATGGTTCATACAAAATTCTACACAAATGAGTAATAAAATATTACTCAGAATCAAAGAACCAGAAACCCCTCACTGTGTCTCTACAGTAATCTGGCCAAAATCTTCCTGCATTTGGTGCTTTTCTAGGATAATCAGGAAATTCATTACCAATGGTCACAAGTTTTTAGCATAATTTGCAAGGTGCCTAGTCCTTATTAGGGTTTTCATTCCCAGAACCTTAATGGGAGCAGAACTCAAAACTGAGGAAGCACAAAGGAAACCTGAATTTCTGCAGATTACATAGGAAGTAAATTAAACTCTTTAGGACTCTTGAGGACAAATTCAAAACTCACATGAACATTAAATGCAAACCACTGTTCACTCGCTAAAGCAAAGCTGAGAATCTAAAATAAAAGTGTTCTCACAGAAATCAAAGCAAAAAGCATCTTCCTATAAAGTAAGCCTTAAACCATCTTTGTCATATATGCAACTGAAGAATCATCTGTTTTAAAAAGGGAGAATCCAAGAGAATAGATAAAGACAAAAAGGATCAATGATGTTCTACATTGATGACGTTTGTGGTAGAATCAGAATCAAAGGGTGACTTCTCTAAACTTCTGTTCCTTGAAACTAAGCACTTAATTATCTCACAGCCTTTGAAAGTTTGTTAGACATCCACAAAAGAATAAGCATAAATATACATGACTTTCCCACTCAACAACAGAGGAAAAGGATTACATTATTTTACCCTTGCAAAGTTTCATTATTACTACTTAAGTGTTTTCTTTCATCTACAGAGACACTTTCTTTCATAGAATCACAGAATCTTAAAGGTTGGAAGGGACCTTGAAAGATCATCTAGTTCAACCCCCCTGCTTTCCATTGTCTCTTCACCTTTGTTCTTCAGCCATGGCATTGCTCTCCATACTTTCTCTTCTTGGTGATTACCATTTAGTAGAGGTTACTGCACAAGTATCTATAATTAACCTAAAGCTGTGTCACAGGAGCTTCACCCTTACACATGAATTTCAGAACATTTAAGATATGAGAAGAACTGCAAGAGCATCTCCAGTGGAAATAAAATCTCTGTACACAGTCTTCTTCTTGATGAGCACTGAGTGTACAAAAAGCAAGTGAAATGTTTACATCTTTGTTTGCTTTTTACGCTCTGATTAATCCTGGGATCAACAATCATGCCATGAAACCAAAGATAAAAATGCAACTGATCACATGATACAGGATAATCTTCCCATGTCTACCCCAAGTGGTACCATTTCTAAATCAGAAATATCTGCAATTGATTATCTCAATAATAGTATTCCAGACCAGATATTGCTTAAATGGATCTCAGTAACATAGAATTTACACTGTCCCCCTCAATGTGATTTCTACCAACTTCCTCACTCATCCAACATTATAAAAAAGAAAACAAATAGAAATCTGAAATGCCCACATTATTACTCTGAAGAAGTGGCACTGGAAGATTCTTTCTATGAATCAAGAGATCAAGCTCTCAGTTCTTCAAAAAATCTTAGATGAGACTGGGAAGTATTTAATGTTTTGTACTACAAAAGCATTTTGACCTTCTGGGTTCACAGTAAGAAGCTGTTCAACATCATTCTTGGGAGACAGAGAGTAGTGAAGAGCATAACATTTGTAAGTAACCTGTAATGATATTACAGGTTAAAATGTCAGGTTGAAACTCTCAAGTATTTTTAGTACCATAAAAGATTTTTAGTACCAAGAGATAAAACTGTCTATTACTTACAGCATTGAGGGACATTTTGCCTAGAAATTAAAAACACCGCTAAATTTTTGTCTCCATAATCGTAAAAAAAACCCCAAATGTTAACTTCAGTGAGTTTGCTTAACTATTGCATCCATACCCCACACTGGGATATCCTACATTGTGTAGTCTGATATGTGATTGGAATAGCTAGAGTAAAATTGTTCTGTGGAACTGATTCTTTTTTTTTTCAAGAGTGGCAGGGTTTTAAAATGTTGTATCTATGCTAGATGGTGTTACATATGTGCCCTCTGACAGATCTGAAAGCAGACTGATTCACAGGGGCTATTACAATTTGTACAGCACCTAGAAACTTCACTGATTCAGCAATTCATGGATGTAAATACAAGAACTGGCAAGAATGAGAGGTTTTATTTTTGCTGCTTTACCGAGATCCTTCAAAGAAACTTACCACTACTTCACAGCTGAGATCCACAGGAGAACTAAGCAAAAGGTCATCTCATCCACAGGAGCTTTTCTCTGAATAACTCAAGCCAGATTTTTAGTTCAGTTGAAAAAAACAAGAAATATTACACTACTGAAAGGACTATCTGGGTATTCACTCATGTTTCTACAGTTAATACACAAAGCATTATAAATCCAACCTGGATTTTGGAAGACTTCATGTCTCTATGACTGAAAGTTTAGGAAACAAATTCCAGATCTTTCCATCATGTGATGCAGATTCTGATCTTTTCAAAGCACTCTCTAACTACTAATTATAGTAAGAACTCTCACATACAAACGCTTCATTATTTAATTTACAAAGCAACAACATGATCATGTCTCACAATGACTCAGAGCAGTGTTAACACATCTCAGAAATTGCTAGCTCAAACCACAGCAGGCTTCAGAATCAAGCTTTTTGAAGTGTTTCAGGTCAGTAACATCATTTCATCTCAGGACAATTCTCCTTTAAAGTAGCTGCCCTGCATCTCTGATTCTGGAAATTAGTTCCCTCTGGCAGCAGCAGGAAATATAAATTAAAATGTCTAAGTCGTAACTAAGAAGCAATAAGCAGTTATTGATCAGGAGTGACCTCCTTCCACATCCCTGCATTGTTGGCTGAGAGAAACTCCACATGCTGCAGAAGTAGTTTTTTTTTTAATCACTGAAGTTCATCAAAAGTGCTGGCTCTGTGGTATACATCCTACCAGCACCATATGATGCATGGCTAAGGGTAGACATCAATAGCAATTAAAAAGAAGAAATGATGAGCAATAAGAAAGTGGGTGAAACATTATGACTGAAGATCATCATCTGTTGTTTTTTAATTACTGAAACAGACTTAGCACAGGTATGCAAGCAACACTATGCAAAATAAAAACCGCCTGCACGCTGTGGGGTAGCTTTGATCAATTCCACTTGCCATGGAGGTTAAAAAGGTTGGCCAAATACAGCTGCATGCATTTCAGAACTGGAATTGCCTTTGTGAAAGCATCTTTTATTGCTTCTCGTGAGGACATATCCCACTGTACATATGTTAGCTGAGGATGTAAATAAGCAGCTGAATATCCATGCCATTAATTTTCTTCTGTACAGAGACTGGCTTGTTTGGTAGACTTGAATGCCGTGGGCAGAGAACTGTAAATGTCTGCATGTGGCTAGAGATACACAAAAAGTATTCTCTGCATGGCACTTTAAATAAGAAATTGTAGGCCCTGGGGAAAAACAGAGTGCAAGGGGATCATGATGGACCAGGAGAGTGAAGACAAGTGTGAAGCTAGTTAGGGTGTGGGAAGCCAGATGTGGATGCCAGGCAGGAGCATTCAGCTATGGCCAGGCTGGTCTTTCGAACTCCAAAGGCTTATCTACCAGCTATAATGAGGTAGGAGAACGTGAGTTATTACTTTGTGTCCACAATCCAGCAAAATATATCTTGCTCCACATCTAAAAGACTGGTGCATCATCACCCCAAAATACCAATTATGTAATCTAGTTAAAATGTTTTAAAATATCTCATTTTTGTTAACATTTATTAAAAAGGAATAGCCACGATATACACAGCTCCTAATGTGCCACCACTACAAACAGAAACTTGACATTTTAGACAGCAGGCCTAACTGGAACCATCATCACAGCACTCCGCATTTCAATGTAGTTACTGTACCAATCTACTTTCAATACACTAGTAACAGATCTACCAGGAGCACTCTAAGCAGGAATTTGCACTCATACAAGAAACTATCACATTAATAATGCTGTTCTGAAAGTCACATTGCAAAAGAAGATGTGATCAACTACAAGTGCAGGACCCCAGATACACATGCCTCTCTGTGATAAGCTCCAATTTGTCATTTTTATGTGACACGTAGGACAGCGAGAATTCAGCATGTGCCTAAGAGAAACTCCTTTAGCTGTACATCTATTCCATAAACCTAGCAGCACCAAGAGAAAATGAACTAAACATTGCACGTGTAGGAATATCAACTTTTAAGAATTTATGTCTAATCTAACGCATAAAGTTTGGATAAGATTTAAGGAAAAGAAATACAAGCCTACAATTCTGCAATGGACAGGACATGCTTTTATTCCCTTTGCTGAAGAGACTCAAGAAAGCATTACTATAAAAACATGTTAAAATGAAAAGGAAACAGCATTTAAAACAGCTTCGCTTACTCGGTAGGGTAGACCTGAGAGGAAAGGGAACAAGCACATAGGAAGAGGAGTGCTTAAAGAAAGAAATGAAAGCGCAGTAGCTGGCACTTCTCTGCAATAATGTTATCAGCCTGCTGAGAGCAATTACAATAGCACAGACGACACTTGCTTTATTGTGACCTTATTGAATTAAATCTGAGGAAAAAAACTTGAGAATCAGCAGGAAATTTCTTAGAAAATTTTAATGCCAGCTTAAATTTGATCCAAAGGCCTCAATATTAAAGGTCGTATCCTTTACTATGCAGTGGGAAACCTTGGATCTCTGTTCTTACGTTCTATCCTTTCTCAGTTTTTTTTAAGGGTAGGTCAGACTCTATTTCTCTCAGCTTCACTGAACTCTGCATTAGAGGTACCACTGCTATTTACATTTTAAACAGCAAGCCAAATAAAGAGCTCTAACCTTACTTTAAGTCAAAAGTTGAAAATTAAAGCCAAAATCAAGCAGTACTAAGGAAACTATTGTGTTGTATAGCCAGATTTTACCACCTTATGTGGATATACAATTGACCTGCTGAAGAGCAGCTCTGCAGAGAGAGACCTGGGAGTCCTGGTTGACAATAAATTAAAGCGAGCCAGCAATGTGCCCTCGTGGCCAAGAAGGCCAATGGCATCCTGGGATGCATCAAGAAGTGTGGCCAGCCGGTCAAGAGAGGTTCTGCTTCCCCTCTACTCTGCCCTGGTGAGGCCTCATCTGGAGTCCTGTGTCCAGTTCTGGGCTCCCCAGCTCAAGAGGGACAGGGAGCTGCTGGAGAGAGTCCAGCGCAGGGCCACCAAGATGATCAGGGGCCAGAGCATCTTCCTTACGAGGAAAGGCTGCAGGAACTGGGGCTGTTTAGTCTGGAGGAGACTGAGGTGGAATCTGATTAATATTTGTAAGTATCTAAATGGTGGGTGTCAGGAGGTTGGGGCATCCCTTTTTTCTATGGTATCCAGCAACAGGACAACGGGTAATGGGATGAAGCTGGAACACAAAAAGTTCCATTTAAACATAAGAAAAAACTACTTTACTGTTCAGGTGAGGGAGCCCTGGCACAGGCTGCCCAGGGAGGGAGTGTGTGGGATATCCTTCTCCAGAAGTCTTTAAGACCTGCCTGGATGCGTTCCTATGCAACCTGATCTAGGTGGACCTGCTTTGGCATGGGAGTTGGACTAGATGATCTCTAAAGCTCCCTTCCAACCCCTACCATTCTATGATTTTCGCTGAATTATCTGCCACTACTTTCAGACCAATAGTCATCATGCCAGGGCAGTCAAGTATGAACTGACTTGCACAGAGTGGTAAAAGTTGGATAGTGTTTACAAAAACCAAATTCTTAACTTTACATCACTGCAAACCTTTGAAATTGCAGTTACCATTACCAAAGTCTGATCAGCTGAGCTTCAAAGGCTCCTTGTTTGTGTGTGCAAGTACAACAGTTGCAGTGGTTACTGAGTACTTCTTCAAACCCTATCATTGCCCCACTCAGAGGTTTCATCCTTACAAGAGGACATTCATATGCTAGATGTGAAAAGTGCAGTGTAGCTCAGCAATTACTGCCTGAAGGGAGTATTTCCTAAAGATCTGAAAGATGGCTAGTGAAGTTACTTTTCCTTTAGCTGAAGATTTAGAAAAGAAAGAGAAACATAGATGGCTTGTACTTTACCAAAAGATGAAAAGACCACAAGTTCTACTTTTACACCATATTGATTTTTTCTTCAAATACAAAACAGTATTAGAAGGAAAAAGCTCATGTTCTCAAATGCTTATGTAATTTTGGAGCTTACATTTTAGTGACTTCCAGAGCACCTTGATCTTTCAAGAGCCTGTATTAGTCAGCATAAATGTGAGAACACAAATTTGGATTCTTCCTATCAATCTGCTTAGGTACTCTCTGAACTTATTTTGAGTTTATGAGAATATACATTAGAGATACTTATTACAATCCTTACTTTCTTAATTGCTTTTGTACTCACTTGTTGTTGGATGTCCGAGGAAAAGAAAAAGGGTTAAAAGACAAGTTTTCTGTAACAGGTTCACTTAGATTTCAAAACACATCCCCCCGATTACCTACCTGGTGGCGGCAATTTCAGTCATCATCAAAAGTACTGGAAAAATTGGCAATTGACACCCTAGTTTAACCTATTCCTTAGGCTATGTTGACATTAAATATATTTTTGGAGGACACTGCATGGAAATCAGCCTTTCTGAACTTAATTGACAGAAGATTTTCCATTCTTCATGCTAAAAGCCAAACTAAATTTAGTCTCACGTGTGTCTCAGGTATCTTAGCAAGTCTGAAACCAAAAAGGGCAAATACAATTTGAATGTCACTGAAAGGTCACCACTTCCTAAAGACTTGTGTTCACTTGTTCAGATTGAAGCTTAGACATGGATGGAAACAACCACTAGCTCAGAACCTGTGCAGCAGTGTCAGAGCTGACATACCGTACCAGCTGCACCACAGGATGCCTGCTTTGGAAACTAAATATAACACAAGCACCCTACTGTAAAGCCTTCTATATGTAACACGAATGTAGTTAATCTGCCACGCTAAAGAAAGTGTTGATGAGTTTGTCTTCTGAATTGCTTTACCCTTCACAAAGAGATTGATTACACGTCCTTGCTTTAATGTGATTTGCTTTGGTAACCGCTGTAATTTTGTTCATCAGATAGCTGTGTCTTATCAGTCTTGTCTCATTCAAAAAAGGAGAGGCCAAATTTACTACTTCTAACATTTGCAAGAAGTCAACAAAATGGCTGCTAGACTGAAATATTTGATCTTTTGATTTCTCTTTTCATATAAAAGCTAGTCTTGATGTTAAGAGTAGTGACAAGACATGATTTCTTCAGTTAGTAAGAAGAGGAGAGGAATTACAGAAATAGAATTTTCAATTATGACACTGGGTGCGATGGCATCAGACTTTATACTAATCTGTTAACTCATCTGTTTGCCAGACATTTTTCTGTCATAGAAGTTCAAAGAAGTGAAATAAAAACTATAATTCTATTAACAACAGCTTTCAACTAACAATATCTTATCTGAAAAATCACAGAAATGTAGTATTCTAGAGTAGTAAGCTAGAGTACTATGTTAAGATGGAGCTGTGATGAAGAACAAGGCAAGAGGATGGGAATGAGGTTATGTCTGATCTTGAATTGCTCAAATGATAGAGAATTTTGTTACCTGCATCAACATTTGGACATTTAAATCAGTCCTTTTGTTTCCTAAGACTGAAACCTTGGTGGTTTTTTTACCCATCTGGCCCCCCAAAAAGGAGTTTGTTATCATCAGGTATATAAACATTCTTTTCCTACTGTTTCAACTGATTAGAGATTAGTCACATTTATCCTTCAGGTCTTCCAACTCTTCACCTGCTGTTCTTCCATTTACCTTTCCAATTGTATTTTCAACCTAAGCAAATGGTGTCTCTCTATGTAAAATATCATTTAATTCTACAGCATTTCAGATAACAACCAATTCAGTCAATAGTTCCTTGTACAAGTAGCATGGAAAATTAGGTCCCACACTGTAATATATAAAAATAATTAATTGCATATTATACTTGAGTTTAAAAACATTAATGACCTTTATCTGAATTTTTGCAACTGTATGTAGGTTTAATTGAAAGACTGTCATTCACCGTTACGACCTCAGTTTGAAAGACAAGTAAAACTGTAAAAGCCACAAATAGCCACACCTCTCTTTTCCTACCCTGGTGTTCAAAGTGGCTCTCTCAACTAGAAAACATTTAACCAGCATTAAGTATTTCTTCTCTGCTCATAAGGCAGTGTTTTTAATTCTTATATTTCTTTGGTGTGGCACATCAAACATGGTAAGACTGACACAATGTGGTCAGCATCCTGCCAGCTTTCTGTCCAAGCAGATTTTCTTCTCCATTCTACTGCTATTTGGATTTAAAGGGGACAGAGACGAGAATTGAGGTAGATAATAAAAGAATACCTACTGGGACAACATTGTAAAACTTGGAATATCATAGAATCATAGAGTGGTAGGGTTGGTAATTCCTGCTGTAAACATGTTGTGCGAATCTGGACAAATAGGTTAGTTCCCTATGCATCCAAGTATTTAAAGATATGTTTAAATTTAAACAGAAGTAGCCCTCTTTATTTCCACCTCAATATCTTAAGGACAGGCATGTGGTGAAATATACAGTTAAAATCAGGCCTTGATCTCGCAGAGCTGTTACTTCATATCTGTAAAGGACTACCTTTACAGGTAGTACCAGTAATTCCCTCTGACCTTTGCCTGGTTTGTACAACTGAGAGAAGGCAAACAGTCCCAGTCCTGACAAGTCCCTTGGGATGACATGATAAATATATGTGTACTGTCATAGTCACACAATTATTAGTAATAAAACTAGCACTTTTAAAAGACTTACTTCCCTTTTTTACCCATAAAGCATAACATACATGTGGTAAAGGTATTTTACTATCAATGGGTTAGTTCTCCAGTACAGCACAACTTTGCATATTAATTTTTTCTCCTCTTCCCCCATGAGCACACATACAAATCATTTAAAAGCAATTTACAACATGTCAGACTGCTTAAGAACACTCTTAAAACTGTAATGTATGAAGTTAACCATTGGCATGATTTATTAGTGAAGTTCCACTGTTATAACTTGACAATTAAGAAATATTGATAAATGTAAACACATTATTGATGTCAATTAAAACGCACAAGATTGATTAACCTCCCAGAGGTATACTGGCACAAGCAGTTAGAGAGTAATCACGCCCAATAAGTATTCACTATGTGCACAAATGTGCACAGAAATTAGAATGCTGCGAGACAAATAGTACTTCCAATTAAAATTAAGATTATTTGAACACATAATGAAAGCAGTGGGTCAACAACAAAATCAACCGAATTACAAACAAGATCTGTATTAATGTGAAAGGCTAAATGGTGAGGTCACATCATGCTCTCATTAACCATACACTTGGATAAAAATATGGTTAAAAATCACCAAAGCAACTGCTCAGCAAGCAAATTATGCTCCTAGGAGAAAGACTATGAACGCATCATTTAGCTGCCACACTGCAATATTCATAACTGCTCTGGTGTTGGATAGGACTTTGTTTACAGGATAAACAGTAGATCTTTGTTTCAAAGATGTATTTATATACATTCCACAGGTGACCAAATTATAGAGGTGAACTGGAAACTGTGCTTTGTAATGGTTCACTTCCTGCAAATCAAATAGCCTAGGAAGGACATTCAGGCAGTCCATAACTCGAAGCGGGGATGCATATATCTGACATACCCCAGAGACAGCAACAACAGGAATCAGTCAATTTGTGATTTAAATGTGACTGGAAGAGTTTAGGCTCCTTTTTTCTTTTTCTTTTTACTTGCTTTCAGAATTAATGTACTGGCATAATGCCTGTCACCAAGATGAAGGGCACTGCAGATGTAGCTTTTAATGGCCAAAAAAACCTCAGGTTCACCTCAGAAAGCACAATGCTAAAGACAACAGCAATGCACCAGTACCAAGGAGACTGCGTAAACACTAATTAAACTTCTTTCTACACTCTTGTCTAGAAAACAGTTTTCCCTGCTTAAACTTCCAAGGGCTGGATCAGACATGCTGATACTGGAGTCTAGCAGCTTTCTTCTCTAAAGCTTGGTCTTCATCACACAGATCAAACACATTTCCCTCAAGTACAAGTGGCTTACTACAGAGACACTAGACAGAATCCAAAGTACTGCAAAAAAGATAAAATTGAGACATAACACCTTAATGATTAAGCTTTTTTTTGTTTGAAAGAGCTTTTTATGAAGGCCAGAAATATGTTCATTGTCAAAATAAAACTAGATCACTGTGAATTTCCCTGGCTGCAAATCATACTAGTGAGAGAGACCATGCTTGATGCTACATTAAACCACAGAGGTAGCCAATGGACCCCTAGAAGATTACAGTACATGCAGACACACAGAGGAACATGAAGAAGGCTTCTTATTTTCATGATTTTTTGATTAGATTTTTATTAAACGACAGTTAACATAGGTGTTTTGAGACAGGTTTCATTTGGTTGAACAATTTTAAAACAAAAAAAAAAACCAACCGGTAGCTTTGTGACTGGGATAATTGAGTTTAGTGACTGAACCAACAGCAGATGTGGGAAGTAATAACATGGGGAAACAGAAAACACTCAGGAAGCCAGATTCTTGAAGCAAATAGGAAAAACTCTCTGCAGGCTCGCCTTACGCTGATAATGAAGAAGACAAATTCTTTAGACCTGGCAAACTATCTGTGGAAGAAACAAGAAAGGCATCTGATTTAGCGTATCGGGGGAATGTTTTACACACTGTATTTTCAATGTGCTGAAGGGAGAAGCATGGCCATCTGAAAGGCCAGAGAAAAAAATGCAAGTGGCTTAAAGAGGAGTAAAATGCTCCTTCTTCCCTTTATTAGCAGTAAAGGAAAAAACTGTAGCTGTAATATGCTGAGAGGCTGATGATTTGAGTATGAGGGGATTAAACGTCATTAAAACAACCACTGTACCACAGCTACAGGACTGGGTGACCGGACTGGCACACCAGCGTCATCATCCTGAATTACAGACTGCAGTTCAAGGGCAGCAGAACACAGTCCCGGGGATCTGAGCCACCAGACAGATGTGCCAAAGCTCCTCCTGGAGGGAGGTGTGCCTGCTCAGTTGCAATGCTGTTGAACCCGACACTGTCTCCTTCCAATAAACAGAAGAAAACCAGTATGGAAAGTTTTATCAGCAAGGAAATAAAAATCAAACAACAGAATAAAAAGCAGACAACAAACTGTGGGAGATTAAACCAGAGATCACTATTCTAATAACAGAGTGTTGCATTTCTTACTTTTTTTCAGAAGTTCTCAAAACAGAAATATTTCATTTTCTCAAAGTCTATCTGTATGTAAAACTAGTTTACCCCATGGTAACACCACTGAAATGGGATGCCATGTAAGCCCTGATACATATGCCAGGCTTTTACAAGGTTATATGTTTCAATAATAACACACAAAACTGCCACATTTCTTTTCTTACTATTCAGTAAAAAAAGAGATACTTCACAACCGTTCTGCTCTGCAGCAGACAGCACACAGAAGAAAGACACAAGCTGCTCAATGGCTCATGTACTTCAATGCTAGAAACTCATGTCTTCAAATCCTTCCTTTACCTGGCACCACTACAAACCAGACTGGCCGGCATCAACTCAGGATCACATTGATTAGAAATATGGCAGAAGTCATTTGATCTGTGGTCAAAACTTATTTCTACCTTCCCTCTATTTTATACTAGGACACACATGCACTTGCTGTTACTCACTTTGTTTGGACCAGGGCACCCTTGAAGTTTTGTTGCAGCAGACACCCTTAAGAACTGTATTAATTTACACACTGGGCAGATCACAGAATCGGCAGATCACAGAATCACAGAATCTTAACGGATGGAAGAGACCTTGAAAGATCACCTAGTCCAACTCCCCTGCCAGGGCAGGACCACCTAGAGTAGGTCACACAGGAACCTCATCCAGGTGGGTTTTGAATGTCACCAGAGAAGGAGACTCCACAACCCATCTGGGCAGCCTGTGCCAGTGCTCCCTCACCTGATTAGGGAAGAAATTTTTCCTTATATTACTTTGGAGCCTCTTATGTTCCAGCTTGTACTCATTGCCTCTTGTCCTATCATTGCACATCATTGCAAACAGCCTGGCTCCATCCTGCTGCCCTTTACATATTTGTGAACATTAAGGAGGTCACCCCTCAGTCTCCTCCAAGCTGAAGAGCCCCAGCTCTCTCAGCCTTTCATTCTAAGGGAGATGCTCCACTCCCTTCATCATCTTTGTGGCCCTGTGCTGCCCTGGCAAAAAATAAACAGGGAAGCAAAAAGCATGAAGAGACGAGTGGCAGATTTCTCCCTGAAAATGTGAGCTTTCCTTGTTTCTGGAGCTTTCTTTAGCACAGATTGATTCAAGCAATGTTGTTAACTCTTTCAAGAAACTACTGACCAGCCAGGTTGATAAAACTTACTCTTTTCCACGTGGAAGTTTACACCTAGCATTTATTTGCTCAGATATGACACACTGCCATGCCAAATTTCTTAGTAGAAAATAAGTCCTTCTCCTGTCCTTCAGACAGCCCTCCTCATTGCATAACAGCAAATGCTCAGAGCTGTAGATGCATTATATAACTACTGATATTATTTATGATAACGCTCCAACCTCACTGGATTAGCCACTAAATATATGTAACAAAAACAATTACAGCTCTTTATGTCAGATAATTAAAGTATTTTAAAAGCAACACCAACACTCAACAGCCAAACACATCAAATGCTGTGTTTTACATTAAGACATTCAGATCAGAAAGACAAAGCCGCATTCTACCTCTGAACCACTTTTGCTTGGTCTACTTTGGTATTTAATACAGCAGGCAGAACCTGTGGCTTGTAAATTAGTCAGCAAGGCAAATGCAGCAAATCACTTGTGAAAATACAAACTTGCTCTCCATCAGAGTTAAATGAAAGCCTAAAGGGTAACACCGCTCTGCAGACTCACAGAGGCATAACCTGGAGAGCCATGTCACCTGAAGACAGGTGAAACGTCCATTCAGATGCTAGAAATTAAGCTGATAGGACAGCTCTGGGCTTTTGGCATCTGTTACAATATCGCAGATCTCCAAAGCCATCCTACATGCCCAGATGAAAAAGCTATTTGAAAAGGCTGGCCAAAGCAGAACTCAGAGCTAACGTGTCCTGCAAAGGGCCAAATTGTGATCGATTGGGTTTCTGTTCAAATTTACCAACCTTTTTTCAAAGTCACTCCTACTAGATTTTTTTTCTTCGTCTCATCTGGCTTCCCATTGGATATTTACTGGACATAAAATGCATTTACTCTCATATTGGAAAACGAAGCAGTATAGCTCTGAATTTAATGCCTCCTCATTTCAATTTCAAGCTTTCTCTTGTTTATTAAAAGAGAGATATTATCCATTCTATGTTATACCTTCCTCCACCTGCATCTGTGTCTTTTTCTGAGTTAAGAGTATATAAACTTCACATATGCTGAGGTTTTCTGTTGCTTACTTAATCGTTATTCTTCCTTGTAGGCTACTGTTATAAATATACAAATGGATATTTCTCAAGTTATGTTTTCAAATTGCAGAGAAAGTAAGTGCAACTTGAACATAACAAATAGGACCTAAATGACCTTGAGGAAAAAAACAATCTAAAAATATCACTCCAAACTGCTCTGGAATTAAAAGAAGAAAAAAAAATCAACAACAAAATCCTCCACTACCTTCTAAAAATCAAAGTCAGCTGCTGTAAATACAGTGTTTGGCTTTTCCACAAGCTCCCAGCATAAATTTGGAAAATGCATCAAGAACTTGTGATCTGCTAAAGCAATTAAAATCTGGCTATCAGTACTGCAACAGGAGTACTGCAGTAGGAGCAAGAGAAGAGACTTGTGCCAACTATTTGCTAAATTCTAGATGTCATTGCACATACAATTCACAGAATCACAGAATGGTAGGGGTTGGAAGGGACCTCCAGAGACCATCCAGTTCAACCCCCTGCCAAAGCAGGTTCACCCAGATCAGGTCACCCAGGAATGCATCAAGGCAGGTCCTGAAAAGCTCCAGAGAAGGAGACTCCACACCCTCCCCAGGCAGCCTGCACCAGGACTCCTTCACCCTCACAGCAATGAAGTTTCTCCTCATGTTCACATGGAACTTCCCATGTTCCAGCTTGTGCTCATTACCCCTTGTCCTGTCACTGATCACCAGAGAAAATAGACTGGCCCCATCGTCTAGACACCCACTCTTCAGGTACTTATAAGCATTGATAAGGCCCTCTTATAAATCTTTTTTTTTTTTTCTCCAGGCTGAACAGTTCCAAGTCTCCAACCCTCCTCTCATAACTGAGATGCTCCAGTCCCCTCATAATCCCAGCAGCCCTCCGCTGGACTCTCTCCAGAAGTTTCCCGTCTCTCCTGAAATAAGGGGCCCAGAACTAGACACAGCATTCCAGATACGGCCCCACCAGGGAAGAGCAGAAGGGGAGGAGAACCTTCCTTGACCATTTAGAAGTGTGCAGGTGCTTGATTACTTCCAAAAACTGATACTGTCCAGTGACTTGATAAAACTGTTTTAGTAAGATCTTTGTTCATTGTTTGATTATGCCACTCACCCCTTGCTCTTCTGTGAAAGAGGTATAAACTCCTCCCATGCTTTAACAGACTAAATGAGCTGAGAGGTACAAATAGTTCTCTCTCTGCATAATGTTGGCTTTATCCTGGTTGTAACACATAGATGTAACTGTAATAAACAGAAATATATGACACTAGGATAAAACAGCAAACTTCGAAGGACATTCCTCTAGATATGAACTGTAAGTCCACAAATGTTTGTAGAGAAATCGGTATTTGCCACTGAGAAACTGAAAAAAAAAAACCCACTGTAGTGGGGGAGGAGAACCTTCCTTGACCATTTAGAAGTGTGCAGGTGCTTGATTACTTCCAAAAACTGATACTGTCCAGTGACTTGATAAAACTGTTTTAGTAAGATCTTTGTTCATTGTTTGATTATGCCACTCACCCCTTGCTCTTCTGTGAAAGAGGTATAAACTCCTCCCATGCTTTAACAGACTAAATGAGCTGAGAGGTACAAATAGTTCTCTCTCTGCATAATGTTGGCTTTATCCTGGTTGTAACACATAGATGTAACTGTAATAAACAGAAATATATGACACTAGGATAAAACAGCAAACTTCGAAGGACATTCCTCTAGATATGAACTGTAAGTCCACAAATGTTTGTAGAGAAATCGGTATTTGCCACTGAGAAACTGAAAAAAAAAAACCCACTGTAGTGGTTTTGGCCCGGGCCAGGTTTTTTCAGTAGCAGGGGGGCTAAAGGAGTGGCTTCTTTAAACAAAGAGAGTTGCCAGAAGCTTCCCCTGTAGCTGACAGGGTTAGGGCCAGTAAGTTTTAAGCTGGACCGTGCACCTGACTCAGGTCTGGCCAATTAGTGATGGAGGTAACATCTGTGAATAACA
>WBNH01007686.1:0-45348 GCA_013401255.1 Urocolius indicus | reverse complement strand
GGGCTCCCTCATCCTCACAGTATTTGTACATCCTCTTGTATTTAAATGGAACTTTTTGTGTTCCGGCTTCATCCCATCACTCTGTTGTCCCATTGTCCTGTCACTGGATACACCAGAAAAAAGAGCTGCCCCAACGTCCTGACACCTACCAGTTAGATATTTGTCAATATTAATGAGATTTCCCCCCTCAGTCTCCTCTTTTGTAGACTAAACAGCCCCAGTTCCTGCAATATCTTGCAACACATTATAATCGCATGTTAATAGTAATGATAGATTATAGAATTCCATATGAAATGATAGAAAAAACCCCCCCACATGTGGAAAATTGAAGTGCTGTTTGTCCTTCTGGAGACAGCTAGCAGAGAGTCTCTCCTATTCCCAGTTAGCACAATCCTTTTAGATGTGGTCAAAAGGACAAACTCACAAACAATTTTTTCACCTGTGCATAAACCCAATTTAATGAAATTTCAATATACAAAATGCAGAAGAAATGTGGTTTTTAGTTAAACACCCTATATTTGGACTTTGAAACTTTTGGTTTTCAAATGTGGGTGAGCTTGGAATCTGTGTTGTGTTTTCTTTTAATCAATAGTAAAGTAATACTGTTTTCTTTATGAAGTTAAATGCTGTGAGATTGGTTGCGAGTCATCATTCAGAAGCATCTGTCAATATGAATGAGGTGTTTGTTTTGTGGTAAAACCAAGTTTTGCTGCTTGATTCTTTCAGCATGGTCACAGTATCTTTCCCTTGGGTGTCTGCACAAATAATCTTTAGTTCTTCCTCTTCTAGAACAGGAATGGTAATCTGTAACGGTCAGATTACCATTATAATTATAGCGTCTTTGATATGATAGAAATCTAAACTGCAGTCCTCATTCTTGATAATTCTAAATGTTCAAAAGTGACTTTGCAGAGTTTTCTTAGTCTCTAAGAGAATATTTCAAAGGTGCTTGAGGTCAAATGAAATGGTAACTGTTGTTAAAGGACTCATTGTGAGGACGTTGCCATGAGAGAAGTATCCCTAAAAGGGATAGTCAGGTAGAATTAGAGAGTCTTTTGTGCATGTATGAAGCTTTTCAAGAACAGTTCTTCCAGAGTTGTGCAAGAACAACACATGTGAAGACCAATCATTAAATCCTGTAGACTTGTTTGTACATCTAATCCATATTAATAATGTTTCAGCAAATATGAAATGGAGACAGATATTTTC
Source organism: Urocolius indicus (assembly GCA_013401255.1). Classification (NCBI taxonomy): domain Eukaryota; kingdom Metazoa; phylum Chordata; class Aves; order Coliiformes; family Coliidae; genus Urocolius; species Urocolius indicus. Next base: position 44,139 of record WBNH01007686.1, on the reverse strand, counting down.
AGACCTAGGTTAGAAAGTTCTAGTGAAATAAAAACGTGTAATTTGGTGATGAAATTGTGCATCATTCGAGATGTGACAGATGAACTGTCTAAACCACAGAAATCGGGGGCTAAAGAATTGTCTGTCAACTCTTGAGATACGGTGAATATATAAAATCATTGCTCCTGATATGAAACACATATGGAAAAATAGCATCACGTAATCATTTCTTATTAGTTTATCTTAATTTTATCTTAAACCACATTTTAATGAACTTATATTATTTTTCTCTTAGGAAAACCTTTTTTTTAGTGGAATGATTTCAGTAGGGTTCTTTATATTTGGGAGAAAGTTATCTGGTAAGAAAAATGTAGCTACAAGTAAAGCAGAATGCTGCTTCTAGGTTAAATTACTTTTCCCCTGAAGTGGTCAGAAACAATCTCAGGTCTGGTTTTTTCCTCCCAGCATATTTTCCCCCTTCTTTGATTCCTCTTTCATTGCATCATAGATCACTAATTGGAAAGGTTACACTTAAAATGCTTTGAAAAGTAATGCAACGCATTTATGAATGTTTCAGGGGAACACAGTAGCTTTGTACATTTTTCACGGACATCAGTTATCACTTCATTGAACTTTATTCTTGTAAAACCTTCCAGCACTGTTACTTACATTTGTCATCCTGAAAGTCCTCACAATGAAAACTAAAATGGCAAATTATATTTACATTTTAAATGTACTTTGTATTTGGAAAAGCTGTGGGTTTTGTGGTGTATTTTAATTCTTATAGAATCACCTTAGTGGGTTTCCTGTAAACCAAGTGAATGTTTGTTGCATGGATATTTAAAATATAAAACATTAAGACCTCGATTAAGTGATAAAATTGATATTGTAACCAGGTATTACTTGATTGTAGTAGAGCAATATAATTATTATGGTATCATTATATATGTCATATATATCATTATTATAGGCATTTTGTTTATTTGCAGCTCACGAATACTTCTTCCCTATATGAATCCCCTGTAAGAGCATCTCACAGATAAAAGCACTGTGAATTGAACTAACATAGTGTTTATTTTGAAATAAGAGAAGACAGTGGTGTTTTATATCTGGTGGTGTTGTAGTGAATCTAAAGTAACAGAAGTATTTTACATCTTTGTGCAGATGTAAGAATGGGGCTCCATTCTGAGTTCACACAGGGACTTGGTTCAAGCACCACTGCCCCCAGCTGAAAGCAGTAATATTTGGAGTTTTAATTGTTTTGATGTATTTGTGTTTTTAAGGGATTTTTTCATTGATATTGGCAGACATGGCATTACCTCATTGTAACTGAGGCCGCTATCTTAAGGTGTTTTAACATAACAGATCCTGATGGAGTAATCCAAGAAGAATGAATGTGTTTTCTACACCTTTGTTTGTGCTTGATCATGCATGTAGGGATGCAGCTATGCTGAGGACCATGGACCATCTTACTTTACTCTGAGAGGACAGAATCATAGAATGGGAGGGGTTGGAAGGGACCTTTAGAGATCATCTAGTCCAACCTCCCTGCAGAAGCAGGTTCACCTAGATCAGGTCACATAGGAACATGTCCACAGAAGTTAAATGTAACATGAATCTTCCTTGTTTTATCAGTGCTGTGGTATTCCAATGAGGAAAACTGTACATATGGCAGTAGTTGATTTTATTACTTCATTGTATTTATTTAGAGAGAAGAAACGCTTTGACAGCAGACTTGGCATACTGAGACTCTCACTGCTAGGAGATTCGTTTTGCCTTGCATCTTTGCACGATCTGTTGTTGAAATAACCTGAAAGGCAGACAGTCTTCACACAGGGGATTTTACAACTCTATAAAGAGCAGTAAACAGGAAAGTTTACATCTCTTAAGGAAAGGAAGTGTTGAAGGACCAACTGCTCATCTTATATTAAAGAGTGAGGAAATGTTAATGACTTGGAATATGGTTTGGCTGGGTAATCTGAAGTTGCAGTAATTGTTCCTGTTCAGGCATTTCTATTTCTGCAATAATTTAGAATATTTAAATTTTTAAAGGAAAAATAGGCACTATTTTATCTCTCTACAGTATTTTGTATCAAATCAAGCCACAAGTATATTAAGCATTTGTATATGTACTGCATGTATTTGTATATGTATAATTCATGTAAAGTTTAAAACACACAGGCTAAAGTGACATTTATATTCAGTGCATACTTGTGCAATAATCCTACTCCAGAATGGAACCTAGAATGTTTTAGCTATGTTATAAAGGGGCTTTGAGTCTCTTCTCTCATATCGTATAATTCTCTTCTGGAGTACTAAATTTGGACTAGATTTTCCCTAACTAAATCAAAGCTCACTAAGGGCTGCAGCGTAGGCCAGTTAATCTTTTGTACACTTCCAGAGATGTCAGCAAGAATGTTTTGCATCTGATCAAGCAGAAGGAGGGATTGTATAATGTGCCTTGATTTTTAAGGGGTTGAGCACTTGTTATTCCTATCCATGGGAATCCATGGGAAGAGGCAACACCTTGCAGTGACTCTTCAGTAGGTATATGGGATTTTGCAACAGAGAATTTCAAGATGAGATCTTACATTTCCTCATTATGGTGTAATTCATCTCTCTGCTTGCTGCTGAAGCGACCACATTCGCTCACTTATGGGCTTCTCTGGTCTCAGTAATGCCTGGGTAATTTCACAGAGTTTTGAAAGCTGCCTTTGCTATTAAAGCTGTTCCACAGGTGGTCTGGCCTATGGAAGGAAAGTAACATATCAAAGTCCAAAATGTTTATCCAATTTATTAGGGCAAAGATTTCTAGGAATGGTAATTGTGAATTATCTATTCACTATTCTGAACCTTTAATACAAATGGATATTGGCGTGTTGCCATAATTTAGTCCTGAAGTCAAGTTTAGACAGAAACCTTTTCTGCAAGTGTATGCAAAGAATAGGTGCATACTATTCCTAAAAGAGTTGTGACTTGATAACAAAATGGTATAGTGCTGCTTAAGGGAAATAGAATATCATAGAATGGTAGGGTTGGAAGGGACCTTTAGAGATCATCCAGTCCAACCCCCCTGCAGAAGCAGGTTCACCTAGATCAGGTCACACACGAACGTGTCCAGGTGGGTCTTGAAGACCTCCAAGGAAGGAGTCTCCACACCCTCCCTTAGCAGCCTGGGCCAGGGCTCCCTCACTGAAACACTGACACAGTTTTTTCTTATATTTAAGTGGAACTTTTTGTGTTCCAGCTTCATCCCTTGTCCTGATGCTAGAAAAAAAGTGCTGCCCCAACCTCCTGACACCCACCCTTGAGATATTTGTGAAATGTTAATAAGATCTCTCCTCAGTCTCCTCTTCTCCAGACTAAACAGCCCCAGGTCCCGCAGCCTTTCCTTGTATGAAAGATGTTCCAGTCCCTTAATCATCTTAGTGGCTCTGTGCTGGCCTCTCTCCAGCAGTTCCCTGTCCCCCTTGAGCTGGAGAGCCCAGAACTGGACACAGGACTCCAGATGAGGCCTCATCAGATATGGCAGAGTAGAGGGGGAGCAGAACCTCCCTTGACCTGCTGCCCACACTCTTCTTGCTGCATCCCAGGCTGCCATTGGCCATGTTGCCCATGAGGGCACATTGCTGGCTCAGATGATATGAAAGTCATATATTTGTTTTTTACCCAAGTTCAAAGCTTTCACAAATCCAGGATGATTTTATATGTTTCTACAGTTGTCTTAGAAATGTGAACCCTACATGGCTAAAGGAACTGTCAAACTGCAATTCTGCAAGGAGTCTTAAATGTGATTAGTTTGGAATGGTTAAATACCTATCGACTTAGCAAAATGACAATCAATGAAGACACTCAGTACAGATTTTCAGTAAATAATATCAAAGTTAAACATTCACAGCAGTGTTAATAACAATTTTGCTTTACATCTTAACTTTACAGTTTTGATAAGAAACTTACTGTAATTTCCAGCTTCAGAAAGGTTCTGCATTTCCCTGCCAAACTTTCAAGAGTCTGTTCAACTGAAAAAACTGGTTTTCAAAATATTCCCCTTTTGTTCCAAGGGAATGCTGTGGAATCTATTTCACTTAGTGTATCTTTTTCGTAAAATAGATGTTATTTTGAAACATATACATCAAATGAAAACAGATGGATCTAGAAACAAAGCATATGGGTATACATATGCTGAAATGTTCTTTAGATTGAACCCTGATAGATAATTGTTAGGAAATACAACATGCTCTGCTGGTAGAGTTACTTTCGTTGACTTTTTAGACACCAATTGAAAGATAATGGCTATTTAAAACCAAAACTCTACTTTTAAAACATAAGATCAGTGAATGCTGGGAACTTACAGGTAGATTTTGCAACAGTACTCTAGTGATTGTTTCCAGAGTATGGGTAGAAAGCATCACACGAGAAGAACTTGTATTTTTTGCTCTTAATCTGACTGAAATTAAGGTAGCAAGACATGCAGTATCTTCAAGCAGTAGCTCAAGAATATAATGTTTGTTTTCATTTCCAAAATGCACTACTATTCTGTGACTATTTTTGGCTGCTTATCTTGATCTCGGAACACCAAAGTGCCAATGTCTTGATATGCACGTATATCAGCCTGCATAACTCATTCAACAAAGAAGTGAATTAGTCTTTGAGAGAATTAGTGTGTAAAGGAAATCTCAGGAACAGATAATTTGGCAGGGTTTTTACAATAGACACATTTTCCCATAAATAGAGGTGAACCTGCTTCTGCAGGGGGATTGGACTGGATGATCTCTAAAAGTCCTTTCCAACCCCTACCATTCTATGATTTTCTATTATTTCTTTTCAGAGGAAATAAATGCTTTCCAGTTAGCATTCTGCTTCTTGCATAACATGCTGGAGAACATCTACAAGATTCCACTAGTGGAGTTTCCCTTCTGTACTGTATCTACTTCAAATAAACAGATATTACCATAGAACTATAACCATTAAGAGTTAAGTAATGAATAATAGTTCCTGCACTTCTATGTTCTCTTTTTTTTTTTGTTTTATATTCCATTTCCATTAATTTCTTTCTTCATTAATCCCACAGCTTTATCCATCCTTTGCAATTTCAAGGTAGAGAAAACAAATTAAGAAAAGAAACCCCTGTTAATTGACTTTATTTGCTTTAATGCTGCTAGTCCATATTATCTGCTCTCTTAAATTGAGTTTGGGATTGCCAGCTTTAAGGGTATTACGCTGCATTTTGGGATGCTGCCAGCATATCCTGAGCAAATATATTTAAATCAAAGCTAAGCTGCTTAAAATATTCATGTTATGCTCTTAGTATGGTTTAGAGAAATGTGAAACCATTTAAAGCTTGCAAACCTATTTTATGGCCAAAAATGTATTTGAACTGTCAGGTATATAGTCTAAATTGATAGTCATTGTTAACTTTTCTTAATAGGCAATGGTTTCATTGCAGTGATAAATTCAGGGGCTAATTCATTTGAAATTTGTGGCCCAATGCAATTATAGATTTGGAAATAGTAAACTAAAGGAGAAGTAGCCATGGATTTATATTGTATTGTGGAGAAAAAGACATCGTGTAAGAGAAGTAAGACCAAGAATTTAAAAATGGCTTGGAAAACACATGTTTATGCCAGGTGTTAATCTGCCTTTGTGCACTCGTTTCTTTTATTCCAGTAAAAGAATGTGCCTGTTCACAAACACCTGCGGTAACATCACAGGAATCTGGTTTCTCTTCAGTTCTGTCCTACAGAGATGTGAATAACTATTGCTGTTAAGGTCAGCTGATTTTAGTGCAAAGTTAGCAATGAATATGCATCTGCTAAAGCAGAGATGAACTAAAAGCTAGGTATTGGATAGAGTGTGCTATCTTCTTTTAGCTGTATGTTCACTTGAGAGAAACAAGCTCTAAACCATTGTATTATAGTATTGAAAATTTAAGTACAATGTAATATCAGTGTTTGAGCTACTATTAGCTGATCAATAAAACAATCGTACAGGGCCTGCCCAACAAAGGTGAATAATGCATTTTTACACAATCCTATCAGGTTACTTAAAAATAACAACCTAGATTAATGCTTTCAGCTTCATTCTAAATCCTTTATAATCTAAACTGGATCTCAAATATTTCTATAGTTTAAGAGAGTATTATCAAACCAATTTCTGTTGGTGAAGGCTATAAATACTTAAGTTTTGCCTTAATTTTCTTATGATAAACCTTAATGTGAGGAGGTGACTAGGTGGAAAACTTGGTCTGGGAACAGTTAGTAAGAACTGTTAGATGGTTGGACTCTGAAATTGAGACAAAATATGCTACTTGTCTTTCAACCACGCATGAAAAGTAATTACAGGACATATTTTCTTACTATCTAAAGGAGTATATTGCTAAAAAACCCAGCAGATACCAAATTTGTGTAAAGAGCTGTAAAACTCTGGGTTTATTCTACAATGTGCCTATGTAGGTGTCTGTCTACCCGTCTGCGTGTCCATCTCACACAGAAAATGATGATTGAAAAGCTAAAGCAAATAATGGGGGTAAGGGGTGTGTAGTGGGAGGAGGCTAAATCCTAAGCCGTGTCCAGTTCCAGTGTTACCCTGTGAATGTATCTTTTAAGTGATAACTACCTCAGGTTCAGTCTGAGGAAGGGAGAAATGGTGTCACAGACATCTTGAGACTGCAGTTGAAGTGTATATGCAAGCAGGGACATGTGTGCACAGACGAGCAGAACTATTTTTGTTTCTCCAACATAGAATCATAGAATGGTAGGAGTTGGGAGGACCTTTAGAGATCATCTAGTCCAACCCCTCTGTAGACTTCAACCTGATGCCAGGCTCTGAAATCGCTAAGTGGATCTAACCCTGAGTGTATCTTACTTCCAAAATATCTTACTTGCACCATTTCAATGTGTCATATTTCTCTCCTCATTATACCAGTGTAATGTCACTGCAGGTATGACAGCAGCACTGCTGTAAATCAGACTAAAACTGGCCCAGCATTTTGAATGGATGTTTCATTTTATTCACATTATGTTCATCTTTTAAACTACTTTTCAGGTTTAATCTTTAATTTCCTCTCTGGGTAACTGCATAAAAATTCTAAGCAGCATGTAAGGCTGTTTAGCCCTTGCACACACACTGCTGGTGCCTAAAAACCAGACAAGTGATTCCTTCTAGTGGATGGTGTATGCATATCTGTAGGTATTTAATGTACAGGCTTAACCTTTCTCACTTGTTCACCTAATTTATAGTAAATATATCACTGATAGTGCCCAAAGGATCCAGTTGCTCACTCTGGCTCTCTGGAGTAGTGGCTGTGCATATCTCTCAGTGTACCTACTTTTGTTTGTGAATAAGCAGTGTCCTCTTTGCTGCCACTGTGCTGTCAATGCTTTTCTGTGTATGAGTTCAGAGTGTTATCCTCAAAAATAAACCAATGGAACACAGAAAGCTGGAAAGCGCTCCTGGTGAATGTTTCTGCATTCTGATTCCTCCTCTTGGAATAAAACCATATTGTTTCCATGTTCCACTGCAGTTTTCCTTTTGCTGCCAGGAAAAGGAAGAAATCTCCCAAAGAGAGAAAGATTTTTGCAGCCAACATCAGATTACAAAAGGAAATTAATATAGAATCATAGAATGATAGGGGTTGGAAGGGACCTTTAAAGATCATCTAGTCCAACTCCCCTGCAGAAGCGTGTAATGGATTTGGAATAAAACATAACAAAACTACATGATAAACCACTACTCAGTTCTCAGTAATTCTGCTTTCACATAAGGATGTCTGACTTCCACTTTGAGGAATGTGCAGTGGCTGAAAGACTGCTTGCATGACACTGAGCAGCCACTGCATCCTGAACAAACACAAAACTGCGATTTGATAGGTAATCTGATAGGTAAAACAAAGTAGCTCAGGAAAATGTTTTAGCCCAATTTGAGTTGTAGTTGTACACCCATATACTTACAAGATGGAGTTGAAAGTACTTCATCTGTGTATGCATTGGTAGTGCATTTTGATTCTTCTCCCAGTAACATGTTCAGATATAATATGTAGTTTCAGTAACAGCTTTTGCACACAATTCTCTTGTGTTTCTACAATCGGTTTGAGAAGCTAGTTAAACATGACTTCCAGAAGCAAATAAAACTTCCCCTGGTTGTAAGATGCCTACTGAGGCAACTGGCAGGGTTTTCGATGCTGACTGTTGGAACTAAGTTGCCTAGAGACGCTTTGAACCACAAACCTACTATAACGGCAATGGTAAGCTTCAGTTAAATAACTGCCCTGAGCTCTATTTGAATAGCCCTGTGAAGATTTCTAGCAGCACTTCAAAGGTGAGCTTTTTATTTCCTCATTCCATTCCCTTATTTTATGTAAGTTTGTATGTTGAACCTGTCTCATTTTCTTCCAGCATAAGGGATGTCAAGAAATTGAGTCACGTTCTGTCGAGAGGATTTGCTGTAGTTAATTTAGTAACCTAAGCACTGCAGAGAAGGTAGTTGGTTGTGTTTTTTTTTCACTAATATAGATGTGAGATGCAAACTGAACTGATAAACATGCTCAATTAAACAGAAAATATAAGGTCCTGAATATACGCGCAAGAAATTCAATCAGCATTCAAATCACAGAATGGTAGAATCACAGAATGGTAGAATCACAGAATGGTAGAGGTTGGAAGGGACCTTTAGAGATTATCCAGTCCAACCCCCCTGCAGAAGCAGGTCCACCTTTTTCTCAAACTTTTATGAGATAAAAGGAAAATACTGACTAGTTCTTTCTAGCATGTCCAGGTTATTAAATGTGTTTATTTTATGAAAATATGTGAGGAAGTGCATCTTGAAAGGGAAATCCCACAGCCCAAGTCAGGCACTCGGGATCTGCATTGGGTACACGGTGAGCAAGAAGCCTCCACAAAAAGCAACATATGGAAGAGTGAGCTGTCAGAAATAACCAGAAAACTGGAGGATGGCTCACGTTTTTGGGTTTAGATGTTGTTCATAGCTATGAGGAAGTGACTTCTTGTCTCAAGAACTAACTTTACAACAGTCTATTGAACTTACCTTAAGAAAAAAACCTCATGAAAATATGAACATCTTCATCCCATTTGATTTGAAAGACTAGTAAAGAAGCTGTCCATTTAAAAATAGAATCATCTAGTATTTAACACATTCATACAGGATATTGTAGCTCTGAAGGAGAGTTTTGCTTTTGTAGGAGGGGGATTTAATCCCACATCTGCTCCAACTCTGCTGCCGCTGCTGCCTTAGCTTTTGTACTATAATTACTGATTTATTGAGGCAGAGACTGTAAGAGAGAGAATTACATTCCAGCTTAGTGGTTAACAGACTTGCTTGGAAGACTCCTAGTCATAAAATAACTTTTTTATCCCTTGACTGTTAGAAGGATAATAATCCTTGAGGCAAAGGACTGAGCCCCATGACTCTTCCTAATCTGTTGAGTTTTATACAGCTCTTTATTCCTTTGCTGGTCTTCGGAATCTTGGACTCTCTTAAGTAAAACAGAAACTCTTCAACAGAGGGGATTAAAGACGTTCCACCATTCTGATACCTTTAAGTTTTCAATAATTTAATGGTTAAGACAATCAGCTTCAGGGTTAAAGCATAGATTTAAATTCTTGCAAGGTTGATACTGGTGAGAATTAAGTACTGGGAAGAGTTAGGGAAGCCATCTCTTCCTCTGGCTGTTGTGTCTTGTGTGAAACCAAATCCAATAGGCATGCTCTAACATCATTTATCAGATGAAGCACTACAGGCAAAGCAGATGAAGGAATTACTCATCTATCTATGCACCCCTGTGGGTCTCAGCTTGAGTTGTGTACTGAGCTCTCTTACTGTTGTTGAGCCTGAAGTGCTTCCAGGCATGCACAAAAGCAAAACCTTGGCAGGTTGGAAAGGTTGAAATAAGAAACATGCAATACCGGCTTTAGGTGTTAAAGAATTAGGTGATAGAATTAGAAGGCACCTGAGCAGGGATTAAGACTAGAATGTAGGCATTTGGATTTGGGGTATGGCAATTGCTACATCTAGTAGGAAAAACAAAAATGAGTGCATAATTTTTATTGAACTGAAGAAAGCAACATAAAAGTCATGTGAATTTAATATCAGGTGCTTTTAGAGTAAGACACTTTATAATTTCACTGTTTAAATAACTCAATTTTTTCAAGCTACTTGATGAGACTTATACATGCCTTGATGCTACTGTAATCAGCAGAATCAATGAGAACCATGAAGCCTTGCACATGCAGTAATCCTGCAGGGCATTTCTACCAATATAGCTTGAAATACATAGAAATATTGTCTAGCAAACCAATGTTGCTAATGTATATGTAAGATAGCATAATAAAATCTTGACAAACCCCAGTACGTTAAATTTTGTTGTCACAGCCATTCTTGTCTGCTTTCTTGCCAGTATTAAGCCTCTTCATTTTGTGCAAATACCTATAGATGCCATTACAATAGGAAGACGAGGAGCATATGTGTGCAGGCAAGGTAAAGGCTGAAGGCTGCACACTCTTTCCCTGCTAGACTAACTATACACTCTCTTCCATGCAGATGTTTATGAACAACAAAACGTGAATGAAAGGTAGTTACAAAAGGAAAGTCAGTTGTAAGATGCGTATAAGTAATTTGGAACTAGATAGGCAAAGTGCTGTATGTCAAAATCATATTGTGCAAGTGGAAATTGTTGTCGATCAATCAATTTACTACTCTGGAACAGGCTGATAATTTAAGAATACATGTGGAGTAGTCTTCAGACATATTCAGAATATCTAACAGCGAAGACAAACTGAGATGATTTGCTACTTTGGGATTGATGCAGTTCTTTTTGCCATGGGAAACACTGAAAAGGTGTGTGTTTATTTTATTTGCGATATGGCTTTCATTCTCTTTCTCCTTCTGTCTTGAAACCCTCTGGCTTTCGGTCAGTGTCTCCAACCATTCTTTTGAGTGGAAGTTCTGGTTTCTTGCTAGCAGGTTTTGAGCTGCTGGGATCAACTTGATTTACAAAGGAATATTATAGATATAAACCATATAGACACTAGCTACTAAAGAATCAGAAGGGAAAAAGCCCCAAACCCAAAGTTAGAGGTGACAGGTACAATTACCTTTGATAAGGAAATCACTTATAAAAGCATAAAGCAATCAAGGTATAATTATATTTTCATAAGATCTAAAAAAAAAGTCTGTTTTAACATGAAAATTCCTGTATTATTATTTCAGGGATTTGTTGCACTGAAGGTTGTCAAAATACCAGATCAGTTTCACTCAGCCTGAATAGATGTTTGAATTGAGGTTATAGGTATGAACATAACACGTGACAGCTTCTCTAATATTCTACATTATCTGTCTAGACAGAACCCAAGTCATTATATTGTCTGTGCATTTGATATCCCAAAGATTGTTTTAGGAAAGCATCTATTTCATTCCAGGGGTGTAGTAAAACATGAATACAGAATAATATTGACAGTAAGCTAAAAACCTCCTTTCTTTGGAAAAATAAGCAAAACCCCAGGGTTGTCTCTTTGAGGAGAGGCTCTGAGAACTAGTTAAATAATAGATGTGTGTGAGACTGAATGATTTCATTGAGGTGACTAGTACAATAACAGCAAAAGTAGTTTATAGCATGCTGTATCTATACAACACTCAACAAATAATGAAATATTAATTTCTTTACTTACATTCCTAAGTCAGACAGACTTTCTGGGCAAGGTGAATCAATGCATTGTTGAGATCTTGCCTTAAAAATCATAAATGTAACAGTAAAATGGCATTTGATTTTTATGAAGGACACAGATTATATTTTAAGGGATATAAACTGTTACAATGAAGAGATTTAGCCTGAACTTTGGAATAATGAGAAGACGTGTTCGTTCTTGTTTTGTTGTGATGTTTTCTTACATGGAAATGCGATACAGGTACTTTAAAAAAGAATTCCATCCTTAGATTATGAGAAAATCTTGATGATGAAATATTTCATGCATTAAAAGGTAGCTGTTGCTGAAACAAAGAAGCCAAAGGTGTCTCTGGAAGTGTCTGGCTGAATGATAGAACCCAGAGGGTGGCGATCAATGGTGCTGAGTCAAGTTGGAGGCCTGTGGACAATGGGGTTCCACAGGGATTGGTTCTAGGGCCAGTATGATTCATATCCATCAGCAACCTGGATGAGGGGACAGTGTATACTCAGCAAGTTCCCTGATGGCACCAAAATGGGAGCCCTGGCTGNCAGCTCAAGAGGGACAGGGAACTGCTGGAGAGAGGCCAGCACAGGGCCACCAAGATGATCAGGGGGCTGGAGCATCTTTCATACGAGGAAAGGCTGCGGGATCTGGGGCTGTTTGGTCTGGAGGAGACTGAGGAGGGATCTCATTAACGTTTACAAATATCTAAATGGTGGGTGTCAGGAGGTTGGGGCAGCACTTTTTTCTATGGTATCTAGCAACAGGACAAGGGGTGATGGGATGAAGCTGCAACTTTCTTTTGGAAGTGGCCAGAACTTCACAAAGAACTGACATTTAAGCTGAAGATTAAACAAGAGAAGCAATGTTCTCAATTTGAAAGGGCAACCTTTGTTAAAGTAAGAGAACTGTCTTGAGGTAGTCAGCTGGAATGAGAACATTCTTTGAATGAAGGAATGCTTCATGAGGAAGCATAAGGATAAAATTTGTTGTCCAAAGTCAAGATGAATTAGACCTTTCAAATACAATGGATATGAAATGTTCTCTTCAGTTTGTAAATAAATAATGATAAACCAAAGTTTTACAACACCCAACCAAATTAAAAGGTCATATGAGCTAATTTCTAGTGAAGATGAGCTAAATAAGTGTATTCAGAATGACATAAAACCCAAATACTTTCTTCAGTGTTCAATAAGGTTAATGATGGCCGTACTAAAGGGTAGAACATGAGGCAAAAATGGTATCACAGCTTGTACTGGAAGTTTGGAAAAGAACATTACCAAAAATTGGAAACAAAAATGAAGCAATTCAGTAATGTCACAGTAAAGATTCAGGTAATATCTCTTCCTATGCACTGGAAAAAAAAAAGGAGCTTTTAATAAATATGGATCTTAGAAAATGATAGGACGTTACTTCTCACAGTCCATGCTCAACTGATAAGTTTTTACCGTAATTTAAAGCAAAGAAAAGCTCGAGAAATTGATTTTAAAAAGAAAATGGGAATTATTAAAAGGCTTTTTATGGACTGTAGATTTCATCTGCTGAATCTGTTTGAGAAAATTATTGATTTTTATTACAGAAAGTAGACAAAGTACATCTAACATTTCTAAATTCCAATAGGTTATTTGGCAAGATGCTTCACTGGGAAATGTCATAGTTAGACTAGAAATGGTGAACATTATCATGGGATCATGGGAAGAGATTGATTCAAGAGGAGATTACACGACAAGAGTAAAGTTAGAGGTGATGTTTCTCGAATTAGGCTCTGACACTGACTTTCATACTTTCTGATTTCTAATATAATCCAGACAATTGTGAGGGTAAAATCTGCAGACAGCAAGCAGGGCTACCCTGATGACATGACTGTAGAAATGGACATTTGAAAAGTACAGTCTGTGAATATATGTGAAAAAGAAACAAGGAGATGTAGGAAGGGAGTACAAAAGTATAAGGAATGTACTTGGAAACAGGCTTTTATGGTCACCCATAATCAGTAAAGATGGACAGAAATTGAAAAAGCTGTGCCAAGAAAAGTGGGATGGTCTGTGGGGAAAAATAAAACAGCCCTAGAGGAGGAAACTGGAATAGTCTCAGCCATGCGAAACATTCCTGAGGAAAAATAAGGCTGTGATCTTTCAACAAGTCACAGTATTCATTTTCTGGGAGCCTAAGTAACCTTAACTTAAAGGAGAATGCTAGCATATGAGCACAATTGGTCTCACTGTCAGGAAGCCTGTCTTGGGATTTCTTGATTCATCTTCTGTATGAGTTCCAGTGGAGTAAAACAGGGTCAAATAGAAATAATAGATAATATTTCTGGAATGTGTTTCTTGTGTTTGATCAAAATGGTATTAGAGGTCCACCTCAGTCCTCTGTTTCCATATATTTGAAGGGGATTTCCTGTTACCATAATTGTAACTGTGGAGATTGAATTTGTGATTCCTAGATATGGTCTGTCTAGCACAGATAGTGAAAGAATTAATGTATCTTTGCTATTTTTTTTTTTCTCAGTCCTGAGCAGCACTTTGAAAGTTATCTAGAAATTCTGTGGATTTGTACTGCTTGAAAGTATATGGCTGGTTAATTATCTGTGCTTGTGTTTTATCAGTAACTTTGCTCTTTGAAACACTGATGTTATTTGTAGTTCAAAGCAGACAATTACTAGCTACATCATTTGTAAATGAATGAATTTTTATGAAGATCAGTGAATATCAGGTATTCAGCCTGGAAAGAAAGGAAAGTCCATAGTATTATATGTGGTTTTCTGTCTTTGGAAGGCAACATGTGTAGCAATAGCAACATATGTTTTCAGAATGACAATAAATATTGCAAAAGAGATGCAATACCATTAAAAGGGGGATTTTATCATTCTATCCTCAATAGTGTTGGATTATATTTGGTGATGTAAAACTAAGATGAGCACCTGTTGTTTGAATTTGCATTTGATCTGTGAACAGCAGCACGTTATCTTCCTTCACTGAATTTTCAGCCTTCAGTGTTCATTTCTTATTTCTTTCCACAAGGAATGAAATAATAATGGGTTCTTTATCTAGGTGTACATACACCTTTTCTTCTAAACTCTGGGAAATAAGACGGTATCCAAAGATATCCAAAGAAAGTGTTCTAGCTGACAAAAATCATATTCCTAAATAGCTTCAGAAATCCTTATGGCTCTGAAGAATCAATTGTTTTAAGAATTGGACGAGATGATCTCTGAATGTCCCTTCCAACTGTACCATTCTATGGTTGTAAGAATAGGAAGAAACTGTGGACACAGTGAATTTGCAGTGTTACAAACAAAGAAAACCAAATGTATAATGATATCTGCAGTAGAAACTTAGTTTATATGTGCACATATGTTGTACCCAAAAGTATATATATTTATATACTTTTGTCTGTTATTTAATGTCTTTCTACTGACTCAAATGTTATCTTATTGAACTTCATTTATGTGTTACAGCAAGAGCTGAACACAGAAAAGATAGAGGAAATATTGAATCTTATGGCAATAGGATATTGAGGTGTGTTAGCCTGTTTTTTTCCAGTAGGCAGCTGATATGATGAAGAATTGCACAGACCTCGTTCATGTTTACAAATCCATAAAGGGTGGGTGTCAGGAGGCTGCAGCCAGGCTGTTCTCACTGATGGCCAATGGTAGGACAAGGGGCAACAGGTACAAGTTGGAACAGAAGAGGTTCCAAAGAAATACAAGGAAAAGCTTCTTCCCTGTTGAGGTGAGGGAGCACTGGCTGGGGCTGCCCAGATGGGCTGTGGAGTCTCCTTCTCTGGAGACATTCCAACCCAGCTGGATGAGTTCCTGTGTGCCCTGCTCTAGGTGCTGCTGCTCTGGCAGGGGGGTTGAACTGGATGAGCTTTCCAGGTCCCTTCCAATCCTTAAAATTCTATGAAATGTGTGGGACTAAGGTCTGATACTTCAGAGGAAAGCCCAGTCCCATGCTCTTATTCACATAAAGCTTATATTTTATTGAATACAGCCAGTAGGAGCAAGTAAAAGAAGAGCAGTTGCAAAACAAAGAATGTGGTTTAACAAGTTGCAGGTGAAAGCCTATGGAGACTCAGGTCCTAGGCAAATAATCCCATTGTAAACCATTGGGAGAATTCTTTATTTCTGAGGTTTAACAGAAGGACAGATATATCTTTTCTCAGGAGCTGAGATGAACTGTATTGACATGAGTATTATGCAATTCTAACCAATGAGAGGGCACAGATTTAAGAAGAATAATAAAATAGACAAGACAGAAAATATCTTCCCTCCTTTTCTTTGCCTGGCTCAATTTCTTAGTGAGACTACCCAAATTTGACTGTAGTTTTACTCTATCTAGATAATGACACCACCCCCCTTCCCCTTTATAACTTGTATGAAAAAGCTAGGTGGTTGTGTAGAAGACTAATATTTCTAATAAAAATAGTATTTTTACACTGAAAATAGAAATACTATTTCTGATTAATTTCTGACCAAGTTTCATATAATTTCTGGAAATGTTACCATTGGGTGGATAGTGATTTTTACTACAATCTAAGAGTTTCTGGAAAAGAATTGAAAAAGTTGAAAGTGCAGAAAAATTCTCTCTGGGCCAAGAAACTAAATATTATATACATTTTTGCCTTTTGTAGAAGAATTGCAGTGCTATCGTTTTGTCTGAAAAAGTCAGTTTTCTCCAAAACTTTCTACTCTTTGGAAGTTGCAGACTTCTAAAAAAAATATATGAAAGAGCACTGTTTGGTTACTTGCAGAAACAATTGGTTTTTATTCAGAAAGCTCGAGAAATCTATAGTACCCTTTGAATCTAGGAGAAGAACTCTTGCTCCTCAAAGTGTTCAAATGTGAATGCAGAGCAGCACTGTATAAATCATTGAAGTTTACACAAGATGAAAGTCCAGCAAACATGTAGGGTTTTTATTATATCAAAATTTATTTAGTTGTTAATTTTGGGCCTCAAACAGATTTTTAGTGTTGCCTGTAAACCTGTCAGAAGCTGAGATAAACTACCCAAGTGCCTAAGAAAGTATATCTGGAGCAGAAGCACAGCCTTTGTCATAAAAAGATGCCTCAAAAGTCACCTAGGTAACAAGACTTTTAAAATAAGTTGTTCAGAGGGAAAAAATGTTTTCAGTACAAATATTTTCAATGCAAGGTTCAAACAGTCACAGTGCAGAATGAACAGAGAAGGACTTGGCAGACTGGGACTACTCATTCTTGCCTGAGGCTTTCAAGGCCACAGGGAAAACCTGCCATACACAAACTATTCCTGAGCTGTGGAGACAGAGATGACAAAGGAGAAAAAACAAGAAGACAACAGAGTTTAGAGTCAGTGGACATTTTTTTTAATATATTTTTTTACCAAAGTTTGTTGAGCAAATATTTTTAGAAAGGAAATAACTAAAACATAACCCTTCTGTTCACAGATCTTAATTCTTCTGTGGCCTCAATGTTAAGATGTCAGTATGCAACTTCATTATCCTTTTGGTCTTGTCACTGTTCATGTTATAGGAGTACTTCATATTATGGTATTATAGAGCTGTGAAGATATAGAATCTGAACATGAAATATTTAAAATAAATGGAAAATAGACAAAAAATTCCCCCATTTTGCACTTTAGACTCTGTAATCTCCAAAACACTGTATTTAGTAAAACTGTTTCAGGTGAGGGAGCCCTGGCCCAGGCTGCCCAGGAAGGGTGGGGAGGCTCCTACCTTGGAAGACCCACCTGGACACGTTCCTGTGTGACCTGATCTAGGTGAAGCTGCTTCTGCAGGGAGGTTGGACTGGATGATCTCTCAAGTTCCCTTCCAATCCTACCATTCTATGACTCTAAGTCTTTAATTTCTGATATCAAGGTAATGAGAAATACCTGGAACAAGGAAAACCAACCAACCAACTCTGAGCCTGGAGAGAAGGGCAAATAATAATCTATATTAAAGGTCTTGCTTGGTTTGGAAAATTCTATTCTGTTTCCATTTTTAACCATTGAAATTGAGGACAAGTAAGAAATCGTAAGTTTATTTCTCTCTAGATAATGTACTGGATTTGTCTTCTTTTTTTTTTTCTTTTTCCAAAATATAAACTCTCCTTAATTCTTGCTGTGTCAACAGTGATTGAAGATGTGTAATAATAACTGGGGGTTAATCAAGATGCAGTTCTTTTTGAAACTAAGAAAATCAGCAGAATGAAATGCAGTAAACCTTGAGTCCTTATACCCTAGAAAACCTGGCCTGTAAATCTTCCATCTTCAGAAGAAATTACAAAAAACATGACAATAACAACACAGATGATCCATGGTAACATGGCTTGGAACTAAAGGATGGTGGTTGGCTGTTAGTGAATGCTTGTGGTGCTGCACTGTGTGGAAAAACCTTAAACATCTCCCTCTCTCCTGTTGGTTCATTATTTGCCTCAGATGCAAGTGAAATGGCTTTAACTGAATACTACTGAGTAGTATTTCCCTATGGCTGAAAGAGTATGTTAAGCAAGAAGGAACACATGAGATGATAGGTATTTTTATGTAAACTGTGTCCCACTGGTTTTAGCATGAATCTGGTTAGATCTGTTTGTTTGCTAGAGAACTTTTTTTATCTGAAAGGCTTATCACACTTCTTAGAACTTGAAGTATTTGAAACAGAATGAGTTCCATGATTGGTGATTTTTTTTTTTGTTGTAGGCTATATTTGTTACAATCCAGAGCCAAGATTACACATTTATATTAGGAACATAACATGAGAATAATGAAAGAGAAGCTTTAGAGGAATGAGGACACAGTTTATGCTGATTACATTAATTAAATATATGATGACCTCTCTCCAAAATGATATAGTTTTAGGTACTAGTTCAGGTTATAAGTATTTATTTTCTTCATTTAAGTAAAGAGAATGAATATCTTATCTCTTTCCAGCCCTGTGACCAAAAGAGCTGGCTAATGCATGAGGGACAGCTTGTTGTCAGTATACATTTCATTTTCTACTAAATAAAGGCAACTCCCATCTGCTGGTTAGAATTTTTGGGTGCTCAAAACACAATGAATGTATAAGAATGTGTTGTGGTTTGAGCCCAGCTGGCAAAGAAGCACCACCCACCCACTTGTGTCCTCACCAGAATGGTGGAGGCCCCAGTAAGTTGAGAGGAGAGAGATAACCAAGGGCCATGTGAATTGAGTCAAGGACAGGGACAGCTTGCTTACCAATAGGGCTTCTGGGCAGAACAGACCTGACTACTCAGCTTATGGAAGAAAACAAGATCAGTTTAATCCATCACCAACTAGAGACAGAATAAAAAGAAAGCAAAACCAGAGGATGAGGAGAAAAATACACTCAGCCCATTAAGACCTCTGATCCTGATATCTTGACCTCCTCCCTGCTTGGTAGTACAGGAGGGTAAAGAACAAAGCTTGCATTCAGTCCCTCACAGATGGTCTCTGCCTCTCCTTCCTTCTCAGAGGAGGATTCCTCACATTCTCCCCTTGCTCTAGTGTGGATTCCCTCGCACAGGAGACAGTTCTTAACAAACCTCCGCGGCATGAATCCTTCCCAAGGGCTGCAGCTCCTCACAAACTCTTCCAGCTCAGGTCTCTGTAGTTGGCACAATTCCAAGTGCATTCTGCTCCAACGCCACCTCCTCGCAGAGTCACAGCCCCTCCAGGCACAGTCACCACCTCTGCTGTGGGGTCCTTAATTGGCAGCTGGCAGACTTCAGCTCTGCCATTGCCCTCCATGGGTTGCAGGGGGACAGTTGCTGTCTCACTGTGCCATGCAAGGGATCCTGCTCCAGCACACCTCCTTCCCTCCTTCCTTGCTGACCTCAGGGTCTAAATAGTTTCTTCTCTCTCATCCCGCTCTTTCCACTACTTCATACCTTCCTCTTCTTGCTGCTGCTCATCAAAAAGTGATTGCAGATGTGCCCAAGTGGTTTAACCACAGTGGTGGGTCTGACTTGGAGCCAGGGAAATTTTTTGAGCAACGTTGTAGAGGGATCAACACTGCAGCCCTTCCCCTGTTATCAGAAACAGCTCCACAGAAACCCAACACATAGTGTAATCTTGTTTGGGGCCAGCTAAGTCTTTAAAAGGCTTTCTCAGTTGATATGCTTTACTAGAATGTCATAATTATGTAGCTGACAGAGATCTTTTCTCTGTTTGTCTTTTTCTTTGTTTCTTGAGAAGAAAGTAAAAAGGGAAGAAAAAGACTTGAGGCAGGACAACAAAGTACACAGAAACTGAAGAAGGCAGCTTAAAATGAGCTAAAGATATGGCATTGGCTTTGTGTGACCCTAACATATTAAAATGACGGAATGGATACTGTTTGAGATTGTGCACTGATAGCAAATAAGAGTCCCATTAAAGAACAAGCTTTCATTTTATTAGGTGTAGCTAAAAGGATTAGGTTAGAGGAGAAAGTCTGTACCCCAAGGCATTTAAATGTATTTTTAGTGGGTTAAAACCAGCTTTTGTATCTCACAAAGCAGAGACCTAGCTTGAGGACTGAAAGTAATTTACTAATACAGTGGCTCTTGAAAGAGGTTTCAGATTTTTTGATGTATTGGATTTATTTCAAATAGCAATATGGATAATTTTACGTAAAGCTCTTTGGGGCAGTGCCTGCTTGGATCTCCACTTGTGACAAGTACATAGGGTGAGGGAGCACTGGAACAGGCTGCCTAGAGGGGTTGTGAAGGCTCCTTCCTTGGAGGTCTTCAAGACCCACCTGAACACGTTCCTGTGTGACCTGATCTAGGTGAACCTGCTTCTGCAGGGGGGGTGGACTAGATGATCTCTAAAGGTCCCTTCCAACCCCTACCATTCTATGATTCTATGATATAATGTGAAGTAGGGATGGAGAGACTGTTTTCAGATAGTATGTGATCACTACCAAGGTTTTAATAGTTATTAGATATTTGAGTTGAATATAACTATCCTAATGTTTGGAAAGATTGCCTTTTCATTTCCTGTAGAATTTAATCTTCAGGCACAGCTTTTTAATCTCTCCAGCTCTAACCACAGTAAGTACTTTTGCAGATACACAGGAATATATTCGCCTCTTCTATACTTTTTTATTTATTTAAACGTGCTGTCTGTGTTTTGATAGAAAAAGATAAATGGATGGGTTTTTTTTTTTCCCCATCTAGGAAAGTAAAGAAATGCATGTTTTTGGCTTTTTTTCCATGGCCATTATTGTGAGACCTCCATTAGATTTTTTCAAAGGAAAGTTCTAGGAGCTGAGAAAGGTGATTATCATGGGAAAGATAAAGAGAATAAAGAATGCATATTCAATGCATGTAAAATACTCCATATATGATGACAATGGAAAGGTGGTGACAGGTATGGAAGGCCAACACAGTCCTTGTAAGAAAAGAAAAAAGAAAGAATAGTAATATAATTTTTCTAGTAACATCTTCACTGCTGCACTGTTAAAAGCCACTACTTCAATGCCTGCAAGACTTCACTCCTCTTTGAAAGAGACAGAATATCACCTCTTTTATTTTCATCACATTCACCACACTTCACCATGTTTGGAATGAAGTGTGACCTATGAAGACTTTTGAAGAGCAGCGTGTCTTTCCTGAGAAGGCTGTAGCTGTAAGATGAGCTCTGTCTCGTTTGTGTATAGACTTCTAGAGGGTAGATGCATTGGTCTAGGAGACTTGGGAGGCAGAAGCAGGCAGAAGGTAGTATCAGACAGAAGGCAACATACAGGCCTCATGTGAAATGTGTCTCAAGTCCTTCATAATTGGCACAGAAAAGTGGAGGTGAGCTTTGCTGTTGTTAATGAGTACTGTTAAAATACAGCAGTTATTGCTTGTCCAGTATTCCTGTTTTCCTGTGTGTGGGTATATCTATTATCCTGGTAGACAAACAGTGTTACAGATTCTCCTACAAACATAAGTGATTGAGAGGAAGCGTCTCATGGTATGGTTGTGTTTACAGGGTGATCCATGCTGCATAAAGTCTCACCAGGAGACAGCTCTTCTATTTTGGGGTGGAAACTATTCTGGGAGGAGAGTGGATTTGTGGCTTCTTGACTATAAGGCTAGAAGGTATTGGTAAATCAGTGACTCTTCTAATATGACAAAGACATTTCGTAGGACTTCTACTCAAGACCCCAAGCAGCTTCAAGCTGTCTCTTGACTAGGTTTCCCAGAGTATCCTGAGTTGGGCCAAGAAGGCAACAGCACAATGAGCAAAGAATGATGAAAATTCTAGTGAGGAGCAATGGAAGCCCATAGTCTTAGCTCAGCTTAAATCCTGGCTTCTTTTCCAGGTGCTATACTATTTTTTTTGCTGGATATTATTGTGAATGATAGCAAGAGTTAGGCAGGTCTTCTGCAGAGAACAACAAAATGGGTTTATTAGGTGTTCATGGTGCAAGATGCACTGAGGGCAGGTAAAATTTCAGAGGAGTTTGTGCTGGGTGTATTACACGACTGGTAAAATAAGTGTGTTGGAGTACACCTCAAGCTGGCCACAAATCACATATATATGACTTAAATGTTCTTGAAGCCTTGCTGTATTGATTCAATGGAGTGAGTGCTCCAGCCTTGGACCCCCTGACTGAAAAGACCAGGAGAGCAATTTAGTACACTGGTGTAGACACAGCTGTATTTCCTAGTTTTTTTAATGTACCTTTATGTTTCTTTATGTCACTATAAACCAGGGAGCTGCTGAAAGATTGTAAGTCTGCTGTAATTTCCAGCACTCTACTCTGCTTTCTGCAGTTGTACAATATCTCTGTAGGAGTGTGGTGAGGGAACAAATGTTTTTCTGTGTTTAGTCCTGTAGCTTCTAGTAATTTTTCACCTTGCAATCTGTGGTGCGTGTGTATGACCGTCCTTCAAAACCACCCCCAGAATGCAGTGTTCAGGGCAGTTCTTTGCACAATATACTCATTTTACAAGCAAACACAGTATGATTTTGTTGTGGTTTTGGCCCAGCCAGGAACAAAGAACCATGAGCAATCACTTGCTCACTCCTTTTCTGATGGGACAGGGAACGAAGAAGAAATTGAGGGCCTTTGGAACCCCCTAAGGACAAGGAGGACTCCCTTGCCACTTATAGTCCTAAGGAAAACAGACAGGATTGCTCAACTTGAGGAAGAACACAAACGTTAGTTTAATCTGCCACCAATTAAAAACATGACAACATGATGATGATGATGAAGAGTGTGGGCAGCAGGTCAAGGGAGGTTCTGCTCCCCCTCTGCTCTGCCATATCTGGTGAGGCCTCATCTGGAGTCCTGTGTCCAATTCTGGGCTCCTCAGCTGAAGAGGGACAGGGAACTGCTGGAGAGAGGCCAGCACAGGGCCACCAAGATGATCAGGGGACGGGAGCATTGTCCTTATGAGGACCTGGGGCTGTATAGTCTGGAGAAGAGAGACTGAGGGGTTCTTATCAATATTTACAAATATCTAAAGGGTGGGTGTCAGGAGGTTGGGGCAGCACTTTTCTCTATTGTATGTAGCAACAGGACAAGGGGTGATGGGATGAAGCTGCAACACAAAAAGTTCCATTGAAACATAAGAAAAAACTGTCAGTGTTTCAGTGAGGGAGCCCTGGCCCAGGCTGCCCAGGAAGGGTGTGGAGGCTCCTTCCTTGGAGGGCTTCAAGACCCACCTGGATACGTTCCTGTGTGACTGGATTTAGGTGAACCTGCTTCTGCAGGGGGGTTGGACTGGATGATCTGTAAAAATCCCTTCCAATCCCTAACATTCTATGATTCTATAATAAGATCTCTCCTCAGTCTCCCCTTCTCCAGACTAAACAGCCCCAGATCCCACAGCCTTTCCTCGTATGAAAGATATTCTAATCCTCTGAGCATCTTGGTGGCCCTGTGCTGGCCTCTCTCCAGCAGTTCCCTGTCCCTCTTTAGCTGAGGAGCCCAGAACTGGACACAAGACTCCAGATGAGGCCTCACCAGGGCCCAGCAGAGGGGGAGCAGAACCTCCCTTGCCCTGCTGCCCACACTCTTCTTGCTGCATCCCAGGCTGCCATTGGCCTTCTTGGCCACAAGGGCACATTGATGGTCCAACTCTAGCAGTCTGACTTCCTGGGGAAGTTTTAAGATCTACTTACAGTGGCAGCACTGCTGTGACCAAGCAAAAAGCGGCTCCACACAAACCCAACACAGATGTCAAAAAAAAAAAAAAGCATATTGAAATTTAAATGGGTTGTAATGGCACGTTGGAATAGAAATTTCTCTTGCTTTGGCTTAAGCATTTCACAGAGGTGTTTTTTGGTTTTTTTTTATTAGTTAAGACAGCTACAATATCTTCAAATAAATTATTCAGCAATTAAGAAGAGCCTATTACAAGATGCAGTCATTCTGGCCTAACTATTATTCATGTAGATCTTTAAACACGGATACAATGGCAGGTGTACACAGTAAGTTTTTGGAGTTCTTGCTTAACCAGCTGACTCCATTCTGCAAGCAGCATGTATTTTTAGTCCCTTTTTTTCCCAATATATTAGTACTTTATTACAAAATCCATTGATTGAAATTAGTAGATGCAAGTTCAGTCAATTACATTTCGCAGTACTTGTTTAGTTTAATAGCCAATGTCTTCTCTGCATTTCTAAATATATACCTACTCAAGTTCCATCTAGAAGATAATTTCATTTTTTTCCCCTATTCTGTGTTTTTTTTTCAGAACTTTTCTGTCATCGCTTTTTTTTTTTTGTCACCATTCTGTTTCTTTCACAAACATTTTAGCCTAAGGAAAATGATGACTTTTGTGCCATTCTACACTTTGTGGTGTTCTGGATACAATGATACTATTTATTTGTGTATGATATCCTAACAGCTATCAAGCTAGAGTTGAAGTTTCTGCAGATTGAATTCTGAGTTGAATCCTGAATCTTGCAAAAGCTACTGCAGAAAAGAGCTCCTAGCAACACCCATGACTCTGATCATGCTATTTGAGATGCAAGATCTTATTTTAGCTTTCGGAGGGGCTGCTAATCCTTCTGATGTACCAGGAGAAATAACTGAATCTCAGCTTGCCAACCAAAATATTTTAATTTCTACTGTGCTGTTATGAAATCACTCACTGGAACGTCACAGCAAAACAGGAGACAGTGGTCCAAAGATAAATTTCAGTGGGCTCACTATGTTTTTCTTCCATTTCCTTAAAAATCTATTCTCTGTGTGTTTTGACATAAGACAAAATTCACTGTGCCAAATTTGCCCATTGGTTGTGCTGCATGTAATTCCACATCTTGTAGAACTGTTTTGAGGGGGTAAGGAAGACTAGCATTTGAGCATCAGCAATAGATGCATCCACACTCTTCCCTTGCACTCAAGTTCTTACTCTCAGTTTTAGGTATGGAAAAAAAAAGTGACACTTTTAGCCTCAGGTCACACACATGTAGTCTGTTACACCTTCATGAAGATCCCCTTTGAGACCTGAATCCTCGCAACTTTTTGAATTGCCTGTATTAATCTTTCAGTGTGATGCTAAACCCAATCTGTCGGATCCATGATGCAGCCAGGAAAACGTGTTTGCTACAGGTTAGAACTTTGTCTCATAGACTGGTTGAAGGAACCTTGTCTCTCTTCTCTGAAATAATTACACTAAAATGCACCATAAATCCATCTGGTTTTGCACATATTGGGGAAATGGGAGCCTTATTTTTTTCTTCTTTGAGATCAAAGAAAATGTATTGCTTGGACCACCTGGCTTAAGAAGCAACTCGGAGTAAACTAAGTTGAGCTAACCTAAAGAAGCTAGGCAGGCAGGGCTGTTTTAAATACACAATCTAATCTTGATTTTGCTGTAATGAAAGTAAATTTTAGACTTAAATGGATTTTTTTTTTGATGCAATGACTTGAGGACAGCTGAAACGTGGAAGGTGCTTGAGGATAAATGGAAGAAAATGAACGCTCGGTGAGTCTAGTCCAAATAAGCAGTGAGCACTTGATACAAGTTCAACAGAGCCAATGTGTTATTCCACATTTTACTGTCAGGGTGCTGCATCAGTGGGGAGCCAGGGCCTGTTCCTATACCCCAGCCAGCAGCAGGATAGCTGGAGGGCCCCAGGGGAAGCCCCATCACTGGGTATCAAGCACGTCCCTGGGGATAGGCCAAGGCTGAGGTGAGGTGTGGGCTTGTGGGTGTGCTGGCTTTGATGGGGCCAATGGCCAGGCAGGGCAGGACTGTGATCCCTTAAATAGCTGTGGATTGCCTTTTGTCTTTTTTGGCTTGATATTAAAACAAGCATATTCCTTTTTATTTACTTCTTGGTCTTAAAAATGCATTCTGTACCTTTTTTTTTCCCCCTCAATGTGCTTTAAACCTCATTTTTCTTTGTAAATTTGATTCTATTGTGGAAAAGACTTCTGAAACACCTGGCATATAAACTCAGTAGATTTTGTTCTTCCTATTGCTTTCTTTTCATGGTACCTTGCATCCAGTGCAAAAAATCTACCCAGAACTTTGAAGATGTCTTTAGGAAACTGTGTTTTCTTCTGATTTTTGTTATCATGAAGTAGCTGCAGTTTATCCCACTGTACAAAAAGAAATCTTATTCCCAGAGTTGAACCTATTTCAACCTAAAATTGGTGATTGTAAAGAGTAAAGATTGCTGTTCTAAATGTAGATGCTGATTAAAAAGTACCATATATGCATTTAAATTAATGAGAAAATGGAAAAACTCTGTTAAGGAAACATACTCACGTTTCTTCAGCCTCGAGTAGGCAACATGTTCAGTAGGCATAGCAAGCTATAAAAGGGGAAGGGACAATGCAGTGTTGCGCTGCTGTTAAATATCCAACAGAGATACCCTTATGACATGTATGTCACTTAAAAGGATCAATATTTCTTTGTAATTCCATTCTGAAATCACTACCATTCCATTGCCTATTGAAGTCCCAGGAATTGTGAAGATTTCACTGAACTATTTAAAGAGCCTTTAATTCCACAGAAAGACAGTTTTGTCTTCTGTATAGAAATTCCTGTCATTCTATAACGAATCTTGATAAAAGATGTGAGTATTTATACGGAAAATTGATAGTGTAAACCCAAAATCCAGTTTGAGTTCTGATATATGTGAAGGAAATGTAAATCTCAAAGAGTTCTGCTATTAGCCTCCTAACAAACAATTATGAACATTAGTCTTTAGAGGATGGTAATTGATTTATAAGTACAAAAGAAAGTACATATAAAAGCAGGTATTCGATTTAACAAGAAGGTAATGATATTGGTTCCCATGAAGAAAGTTAATCAACAGTTTTGAGTGCACATCCTTTGAAAACCGAGGTGTGATTCCCCACAGCTTTGTACCTTGTGTTGATGTTTAAATAGTTTGAAGTTACTTAGACTAGTCAGATCAACTGCATCTATAATACATGTGGAATGAATGCTCATGTGTTTTCTTAGTCTCTGTAGATTAGCAGAACAATTTCTACAGGCCTGTGAAATCTCCTAAATCAACTTGACATTTTTCATTGCAAACGCTGCTGATTTTGTCTGGCATAGAGTGAATTTTCTTCACAGAAGCTAGCATGGAACTGTGCTTTGTATATGTGCTGGAAAAAGTCTTGGTAATACAGAGATGTTTTAGTTGCTACTGAGCAGTGCTTACACAGTCAAGGCCTTTGCTTCTCACACTGCCTCATCAGCAACTAGGCTGGAGTTGCACAAGGAGTTGGAAGGGGACAGAGCTGGGACAGCTGACTCCAACTGACTAAAGAGATAGTCCAGAAAGTGATATAAAGGTTGGGAGAACATCAATAAAATTACCATTGCAGACTCAGAGACTTGCAAAATTGGATAACATTCTTAGCTTGATTTCCTGCATGGTCAGGCAGCAATTGAGAACTGGGAAGGGAAGTCCTATGGGGAAAAGCGACTGACTCACAAAGTCTGGAAGGGCTCAGTCCCAATCATTTGCTGGAATAAGTAACAAGCACAACTCTGTGCTAACCTTTCCTTTATTGTCACAGATGGCATAAAATTATGGGCTTGATAGCACAGCTATTCTATAAGAAAATACCACTCTCATTTTCCTGGAATTTCAGCTCATTAGTGTGTATTTTTTTTCCCCCTTCCCAGTCTCCTGGCAAAACCTGTGGGTGTGAAGTCATTCTGATTTGAAGCCTGAATTTGAATGTCAGGACCTTTGTATCTATTCTCCATTTCAAGTTACTGGTTTGTGTTGACACTGCCTCAAACAGAGTGACTTTTGCTGTCAAGTGCCGAGTAGAAGTGCTGTCAGAAAAGTCAGGGACTTGGCGATGAATCTTGATTTCAGTCGTAGTTATTGAAGCTCATTCTCTTTCTCCATACACAGAAGTGAAAAATAGCACATGAAGATGCCTTTTAATTTTCTTGGTGTTACACATTATAAGAAGTAAGAGCTACAAAACATTTTTTAAAAGTATGAGTGTTATCTCAGGGTAAAACCTACATTCTTTGCACAGAGTCCAAATATACTGCCCAGCACAACTAACTTGCCTAGGCACTAAGGAATACTGCACAAAGCTGCTCTCCTTTCCTGGGTTGAGTGCTAGCTGAATTACCCTGTAGCTGTCACTGCAGCCTAATGATTTAGGATAATGAACAGCACCTGATTTTAATTCTTTCCACAAAAGAGAGAACTCCAGAACAAATAACAGTGTGTTTTCCAGTGTACAGGCCAATGAAGTTACAGATACTCACTTGCATAGAGCAAATTGGCCATTCTTTACAGCATCTGAGCATCTCACCCGAGATGAAGACTTAGGAGATAGTCAAAGCAGGATGAGACATTGATTCTGTGCAGTTTTTATTAGGGAAGAGCTATCTTCTGGATGGGTACAGTTGTTCCCTCAACAGGGGCTTAAACAGTCTGTTCTGAAATGACATCATAGTGACCCATGTTACTGTCTCTCTCTGATAATCTGAGACTTTAAGAAAAAACAAGTGATTCTCTAATAACTGAGTAATACTGAACTCTAGCTAGAAAATATTACATTTCACTGTCAGGAAGAGGACTTGAACTATACAGTAAGCTAAGATTCTGTGAATCTAAGGAAGAATACAAGGAACAATTGCTTCTGTGAAGTTGTCATTTAAATTACAAAGTGTTTGTCAAATTCCATTCTATAACCTGGATATGATGTTAATAACAAGGCAAGTAAATGTAATGTGGATAAAGACACACATTTTTCACTGGCTGTATTACATGAAATCATATATTTGGCATCTTGTTGAATGTTCATAAGGAAGATACTAGTTCCAGTATGCCTCAACTCCCAGAACAAGATACGACTTGATAAGGTACTGGTATCCCCAGTAATGCAACTAAATATCAGGAGATCTAAACTTGCTAAGTGGCTCAGTCTTGTAAACATCTGGCAATGTTGAAAATATAAATGGCATCAAAAAGAGTGTGGCCAGCAGGTCAAGGGAGGTTCTTCTCCCCCTCTCTGCCCTGGTGAGGCCTCATCTGGAGACCTCTGTCCAGTTCTGGGCTCCTCAGCTCGAGAAGATCAGTTTTAAGACTATTATTTTCTCTTTGTGATACCTCTGGAGCTCAATGGCATATTTTAAAAGATTGTCATTCCTTGTGCCTCATCTTTATCATCTTCTGAGAAGTAAAGTTACAAAACCCACAACAGATTTCCATTTGGGATGTAGCACTTTTAAGTAGATTTTTCGCCTTAGTGTTTAGTAAGTTACTTTGGAGGGAAAAAGAAGAAAAATATTTATAAGTAATCTTTGATAGCTTTCATCTGGTTAAATCCAAGATAAAGATAAATCTTTTTGCTGACATTCATTCTTTTGGTAAGATGTTTTTCTTTGGGAATTTCAATAGTATTGAGGTTTTACCCTCTCAAAGTTGTTGTTTTCCTGTATGCAAAAAAAAGAGACCATGGCTTAAAATCAAATATAATAAGGACTGGGTATTGTGCTAAACCCAAAAGGTATTTGTTTACACATAAATATTCGCTATCTTACATTAGCAGAAAAAAATTAGCTTTCCTAAACTGAATATATGGATTAAAGATAATTCAAGGATTATTTGAGGAACAACCATGGAGGGCTATCCACATGCACACAATGCATGTTGCTAATAGAATGTATATTGATTGATAAAGAACTAACCATGAGCCAGCAATGTGCCCTCATGGGCAAGAAGGCCAATGGCAGCCTGGGATGCAGCAAGAAGAGTGTGGGCAGCAGGTCAAGGGAAGTTCTCTCTCCCTCTGCTCTGCCATACCTGCTGAGGCCTCATCTGGAGTCCTGTGTCCAGTTCTGGGCTCCTCAGCTGAAGAGGGACAGGGAACTGCTGGAGAGAGGCCAGCACAGGGCCACCAAGATGATCAGGGGACTGGAGCATCTTTCATATGAGGAAAGACTGCGGGACCTGGGGCTGTTTAGTCTGGAGGAGACTGAGGGGAGATCTCATTAACATTTACAGATGTCTAAAGAGTGGGTGGCAGGAGGTTGGGGCAGCATTTTTTTCTGTTGTATCTAGCAACAGGACAAGGGGTCATGGGATGAAGCTGGAAGACAAAAAGTTTCCATAAGGAAAAACTGTTTCAGTGTTTCAGTGAGGGAGCCCTGGCCCAGGCTGCCCAGGGAGGGTGTGGAGGCTCCTTTCTTGGAGCTCTTCAAGACCCGTCTGGACATGTTCTTGTGTGACCTGATCTAGGTGAACTAGCTTCTGAAGGGGGGTTGGACTGGATGATCTCTTAAAGTCCCTTCCAACCCTGCCATTCTGTGACTCTATTTTATGTCGTGTCTTTCTATTTTGCTTTATATAACTTAGGTCTTACACATCCAAGATGCAAGCTAAGGCAGTACATCAGTTCAAAATTCATGAAGTTACAGATTAAAAGAAATGACATACTTTAGAGTATGAATGAGGACAAATTTCTATTTTGGGTTTCCTTTTAAAAAGCACAATATGTAATTAGAATTAGTTGATTGGCAGCCTTTCAGCGTGGTGATTTTAAAATGTTATACAATTTGTGCTACAATCCTTTTCCAAAGTTCCATGACTGCTAATTTTAAAGTATGATCAAATTTGAGATGTGTTGTACTTTAAGGACTTGAGCAGCTAAAGAGCAGTTTAAAAATTTCCATTTTAACTCAAATGTTGTTATTTAACTCTTAAGTATGATGAATGATGTAAAGAAGTCTGACACATAACATTAAGAATACAGCTACAAGGGGTCTGATCTGTCCATATTTATGTAGACAATTTCTAGGCAACTTTTACTTGGATGAGAAAGATTTTCATCCTGAAAACAAACATTTGTGGTCTTTTCAACCTTTTTGTCTGCTTATAGAGCATGTGGACTTCTACCAATTATATGGAACAGAAGTGATAAGAACTAATATGAAAACTTAAGGGCAATTTTATTCACTTAGAGCTTTGAAAACCCTATTTTAGAAAAGCTGACTGTATAATTTATGGCATCCTTCACATTGTGTTATTTGTGTAAACTTCATGCTTCATAAAACTGATTACCTGCCTTCTTTTTTCCACTCTGTTAAAGATCACAATTTGACATCTAATAAATGCTTCTCCTATTTATTTCCTGCTACTGAGAATTTGTCTCCCACTATTGATCCCGAGTCGTTCAATGTTATATTAACGTGGTTTATTCCTCTGTGTTTCAGTTGTTCTCGGTTGTTTGTTGTTTTCTTGTTTGTCTCTTTTTTTTTTAAATTTTTTTTTCCTTATTTCTATACAAAAAGTGAAAAATCTAATGCCAGATTTTGTAATATTTCAAACCTCAGTTTGCCATCTACAGATGAAATGACATGAATTGTTTCTGTGGGTTCTTTTTACTGCCCTTGCAGCACTTCTAAACCAGCTCAACCTCTCTTTGCTATTTTTAGTTCCAAGCATACACTTTGTTCTAGTGACATTTTTAAAGGACCTTTTGTGCCCTCAGGTATGTTAGACATAATATTTGTCAGTTTATTTCTAGAGAAAAGCACTTAAGTCCTTTGGCTTCAGGAAAGTAAGTTTGGTGATCTATCACTAAACTGCAAAGAAATACCTGTGTAACAGCCAACATATTCAACTGTTTCACTTTGCTTTATGAAGTCTAAATGAAATCTGTAGATGTCAGTCCTTGGGCCATTAAATTATTCCATTGCTTCACCTTCCTTAACCTGCCATTTTGGCTTTTCTTACTGTTATATGGAGATCTATATCTGTAATTATGGGAGTATTTACACAGCACTCTGCTTACAGCAGTCTTTAGGTCTCTGACCTTCATAAGGGTTACTCTAAGAAAATACATTACCTAGACTCCTTAAGATGACATCTGTGCTGTTAACCAACTGTTTCCAACGCACTGAATATACTGAGATGTGCCTGGCTTACTTTCAGACAAATCAAAGCTTTTCCAGCATCATTCTGTCTCACTGACTGATTCGTTCACTTTAGAATTTCTTCATTGTGTTCAGGCAACCCAGGCATCTCACAAATTGCTGAACAGGAGCTAGTAACAATGGCATCATGGTAGTCTGAATAAAGGAGATGTTGAGAATGCAGAGGTCATCCCTGCTTTTCACTCAAGTGTGTAGATAGTGATAGTAATGAGAAAATTGTAATCTCATACCCAGGGTCTAGAAGAATTCCATCTAAATGGGGAATTTCCTTGAACCCTTGACTGAATGACTACTACAGGTAATTTTTTAAACAAAGTCAGCAAGTTATTGAATTCCAACCAAATCTCTTCTGCTATGTAAGTAAGGCTTCTCACATTTAAAATATACGTTTCTGGTGGATTAAATGTGGTGAGATGCTAAGTGCTCACCAAAGCTGCCACACTATCACTCTCCCTCCTAAGCTGGACAGGGGAGGGAAAACATAATGACAAGCTCACAGGTTGAGATAAGGACAGGGAGATCGCTCAGCAGTTACTTTCATGGGCAAAACAGATTCTGCTTGGGGAAATTAATTTATAAGAAATCAGAACAGAGAAGGGTGATGAGAAATATAAACTAATTCTTTAACCACCTTCCCTCAACCCTCCCTTCCTCCTGGGTCTCTGCCTACTCTCACACGTGGCACAGGGGGTTGTGTAACAGGAGTTATGGTCATCATAGAATTGTAGAGGTTGGAAGGGACATTTAGAGATCATCTAGTCCATCAGTTCGTCACAGATTGTCTCTGCCACTCCTTCTTCTCACAGGAAGGATTCTTAACACTTTCCACTGCTACAGTGTGAGGTTCCTCCCATGGGAGACAGTTTTCCATGAATTTCTCCAACATGTCTTTCCCACAGGCTACAGTTCTCGACAAACTGCTTCAATGTGGATTGCTTCCATGGAGTGCAGTCCTTCAGGAACAGACTGCTCCAGCATGGGTCCCCTGTGGGCTCACAGCTCCTGGCAAAAAAAACTGATCTCATATGGGAGTCCTCTCTGCCCACAGGTCTAGTTAGGAGCCCACTCCAGCACAGGCTGTTTATGGGTTACAGCCTCTTTTGGGCATCTACCCACTCTGTCGTGGGGTTTGCCCTGGGCTGCAGGTGGATCTCTGCTCCCCTGTGGTCCTCCATGGGCTGCAGGGTCAGGGCTTGCCACATCATGGGCTTCCTGGAGTGTCTCCTCCTTCTTTGCTGCTCTCGGTGTCTGCAGAGTTGTTACTCTCACATTTACTCACTCCTCTGTTCTGCTGCAGTTTGCTCCGCTGCAGTAACTTCTTTCCACTTCTGAAATATGTCATTACAGAGGCTGTACCATCGTTGCTGATGGGCTTTGCCTTGGCCAACAGCTGGCGTTTGCTCTATCAGACATAGGGGAAGCTTCTAGCACCTTCTCACAGAAGACTTCCATGTAGTACCCTCCATCCACCAAACCCCATCTGCTAACAAAACCTTGCTGCCTAAAGCCAATACAATAGGCACTGATAATGAGACTAACTCAAGACAGCTGTGAAGATGTAGGCAGGTGAAACACAGTTCCTTTCAGTTTATGCCCTTCTTTTCCTTTCTTAGTCATGTTGAGAACTGAGTGAATGATCAAAAGGGAAAGGTTTACATGCCATTTTCCCTCACTGCTTCTCATCAGATTTTGACAGTGAAGGACACGAATAGAAAAACTTCTGTTTGCAAGGAATGCTGTGATTTTTATTCCTGTGTTCTCACGAAGAATAGACACTTGTCAGAATATGATTTTATTTATATATTAGGGAATTTGGAAGAGAAGAAAGCTAAACTAAAGAAACATGTTTGTATGCAACCACTCTTGCAAGCTTTATCAGGACACAAAGTAGTAGTTGTAGCTCTGCTTCCGAGGCTCTGTATATAAGAAAGCAATGAAGCAGGGCAATAGAAATGTCAAAAGATATCCCACAGTAGTCATTTCTCCCCCAAACTAGTTTTGGCTTCCTATCAGTGTAATTCCTTTTTTGCCCCTCAGTCTTACATTGCAATGTACTTAGTTTTGTTTGATGATCGATTATTACCTCAACAAAACAGGACCACTGTTTTGAAACTCACGTTCAAACTTGTGGCAAGGTGTTTGCAGCAAGGGGTGTGCAGTGGGGGGCCTCTGTGAAAAGAGAGGCCTGTGCCAAGCACAGCTGATTCCAGCCATTTCTGCAACAGACCCACCACAGGACACAGCCAAGTTCATCCACAAGTTCAGTGGTTTTGACTTAATCCTGATGACTGTGACAACATGGAAGGGAGGGAGGAGGTGCTACAGGTGCTGGAGCAGAGTCTCCTGTAGCCCATGGAGAGGATGTCTAGTACAGTAGTCCCTGCAGCCTGTAGAGAGGACTATGCTGGAACTGAGTGACAGAGTCATCCCTGGAGATGTTTAAAAGATGTGTAGTTGAGGTGCTTAGGGGCACGGTTTGAGTGCTGGGCTTGGCAGTGTTAGTTTAGTGGTTAGACTTGATCTGTAAAGCCTTTTCTAACCAAAACGACTATAATTCTATGATTCTATATTCCCTGAATGACCTTCAGCCTCTGGAGGGCCCACACTGGAGCAGGTTTATCCTGAAGGACTGTAACCTGTGGAGATGAATGATGATGGAACAGGGAAAATGTGGGAGGTAGAGTGGCAGAGAGCAGCTATTACAAACTGACAACAGTCCTGCTGTTGCCCATCCCCTTTTGCTGCTTGGGATGTGGGTTGAAGGAAAGAGAATTGAGAAGCAAGGAATAAAGTTGAGCTTGGTAATAAATGGATATATGGAGAAGATATAATTTTGTCTTTGTTTCCTACCACCTGACTCTATTGGAATTGGCAATAAATTATTTTTCCCTAACTGAGTCTGTTTTGTCCATGATGTTAATTAGTAAATGATCTCCTTGTCTTTATCTCAAGTCATGGGCTTATGCATCTTATATTCTCTGCCTGCCTTGTTGAGGGAGAGGAGTGAAAGAACAGCTCAGCAGGAACATGTCAGCTGGCCAGGGCCAACCTAGCACAAGGCTATAATGTAGCTTCTCTTTAAATCTCATGTTCCTGATAACAGTTTAACAGCACCACGGTATTATGTGGAATGATACAATCAAACCTGTGCATAAACTTGTAAAGGAAGATTAAAGTATTGTAGCCCGTGGTTAATAATTAAAACACAACATTGAGATAAACCAGGGGACAAATGTTTCTCTCTCCAATGAGCTCAGTTTTGGGGAATTTTGTGCCCTTATGAGGTAGCAGTAAGATGATTTGAATAAAGAACATCTCAGAAAAGGTAGCATATTCGCTTCAAAAACCCTCGTAAATATACATGTTGATTAATATTTCAGGGGTACCACTACTTACAAAGCTCTTGCCTTTTCAGTTTTTTTTGCTAGAAAAACAATGATCAGTTGCCAGATCATATAGCATTGACCAGGTAGTCCTGCTGATTGCAAACATAGCCTCCCCTGTTTCAGCAGGCACAAAAAGTTGACTGATTTATTATGTGGCCTGTTGGCTCCTTTCAGAGAACTAAAAGGATTGATTCTTCCATTGCTCTGCAATGGAAGATTTCCTCTGAAGTGCGGAGAAGAATAAAATACTTTTGGAAAGAAAGCTTTAATGGCCTTAATTTTTTCTAATGACTGATGAAACACCTGAAAGGTGATGTGTTAAAGCTGGGGATATTGTAGCCAAGAGATCCAGCACTGCTTTAAAAGATTAAATTACTGCACTCTCCTCAGTTAAGCAAGCTCAGAAGAAAACTCACAGTGAGTAATTTCCTTTAAAAGCAAAGAAATTCTAAGAAAAAAAGTACTTGAGGACCTCACTGGGGCCATAAAGTATTCCAGTTAAAAGATGAAATATTTATAGTTTGGTTGAAGAGTTAGTTTAATGAATATTTTATTATCCAGTCCTATTTTCTGTTGTGTCTCATTTTTTTCTTAACTACAACTAACATTTAAAAATTATCTTTTGGGGGTCAAGCTTTTTGTTTTCTTCTCCCTCTGGTTGTTCCTCCTTTATTTATTTATGTACTGGCTTACTGCTAAAAAAAGCACTTAGATGTGTGTCTTTCAGTGTTTTCTTTTCTCTGTACTCCTGACCTTCCCTTCTGCCATCATGAAAACTTCCTCCCTTGATAAACATCAGTCTGAGCCTAGCTGGTGCATCTAAAACCAAACCTGAAATATCACAATAGAAAAGTATTTTTGCTTATTTTTAAGATTACTTGTGATTTCACATTTAAAAAAGAAAAAGCATTTCAATTGCTTGCCATTTTGGTTCATATTTTCTATACTGAATGGTTGCCTCTGGTTTAGACAAGTCAGGTAATGAGACTCCAGAGCATAGGTAATATTCTGATCTTGCTTTGTATCGATTCCCTCTTCCTTGTATGCATCTCGTGTTCTGGTGCTTTCAAGGAGGGATCTGAAATGATCATGGGGCATTGCCTTAATCACTTCCATGAAAATGTGTATGCCTTGATTACAGAATGAAATGCATCCCAAATTTACTCAATCTTCATTTTAGTAGTTTTCACATCTCAAAATGCTACCCCCTTTTTGGGCATCTTCAAGTTTCTCTGAGATTGCTGGTTGTAAGTCTATGCAGCCATTTCACAGAGTACACAGTTCTGTCCTGATGGCAAATATGGAGACTCATAGAAAAAGGGTTGATTTTGACTCCATTCCCATAAGCAACGTCTTGCATTCAGTAATGTTATTTGCCATGTCCTTTTCATATAAACTCACTGCTACTTAAATTAAAATGGAGAAGGATGCCTGACTTCATACAAAGAGGAGACCTGGGGCTGTTTAGTCTGGAGAAGAGGAGACTGAGGGGGGATCTCACTAACATTGACAAATATATAAAGGGTGGGTGTCAGGAGGTTGGGGCAGCACTTTTTTCTATGGTGGCTAGCAACAGGACAAGGGGTGATGGGATGAACACAACACAAAAAGTTCCATTTAAATATACAAAAAAACCCCTTTCAGTGTTTCAGTGTGGGAGCCCTGGCCCAGGCTGCCCAGGGAGGGTGTGGAGGCTCCTTCCTTGGAGCTCTTCAAGACCCACCTGGACACGTTCATGTGTGACCTGATCTAGGTGAACCTGCTTCTGCAGGGGGGTTGGACTGGATGATCTCTAAAAGTCCCTTCTAACCTTATTATTCTATGATTCTATAATATGACCATTTTCTACTTTTTTCACTTACTGCATAGCAAGTGCATCTCTTTTAAAAGTAAAATGTAGATTTTAGATTTCCTAATATTCAGGAACATTCAGAGAATGTCTACGCTTCTGAATGGAGAGTAAGTCATCAATAAATTGAACTGTGACAAACTATCATACAAGTTTTCCCCTAAAAGAAGAGATGAAGACTACATGAGACACACTGAACTCTGTGCCACTAGCTTATTTTTCATTGGGGCAGCTCTAGTCAGCTATTTAGACACTGTAACAAAGAAACTAATGTAGAGCTTAAGTAGATTTCTCACTCTTGAAACATTTCTGTTCCTAAATTATATGGATATCAAAATAATAACAACTTTCACACAGGGCAAATAGTCTCTTGAATGACTTTGAATAGCTTTGTTCTCTTTCTTCCCCTTGTGCTACTCACTTTGTTTTCCCTGAAGGGATGTTCATTTAATCTTCACTGACATTTTAAAGTCAGGTGGTGACTTTTAGCTTTCTACCCAGCCTGCGAGTTTCTTCAGTGCCCTCAAGAGTACTCTCGACTTCCTCAAGAAGCAGTAGATGCCTCAATCTCACCTAGAGGTCACAACCATAGTGAAGTTACTACAGAAATAAACATTAGTATGTTTGTATTTTCTATTTTTTCTCTCACAAACTACTAAACAGTTGGAAAAAAACCCACTGGCAACCTATTTCATTATCAAGAGGATGGGCAAGAGAATTCAAGCTTCTAGAGCAAGTTACTTTTGTTCTTTCTGTTCTCCCTGTCATATTAAGAGAGAGAAGCTCACGTCCTCATAGTCAGTGAATGGCAAACACTGTCATGATTTGCTTCCAACTTTAGCTTTGCAATGGCAGTTTTAAGTTGTGGAAATTTAGATCTTTAGCTAAGTAAGGAAAATTACTCCTTTTTTAAAAATCAATTCATTACTGTTAAGGTTTATAATGTTTAGAAGTCCTGTTTATGTTTCCATCATACATTTCCATTTATATTCTAAGACATGGAACAAGTCCTGTATACAACCAGTATGTCAACATTTCAGAAGACCTTGCAAAGACTTTGACAACACTAGTGATTGCCTTTCTTCCTTAGGGTCCATTAGTTGGTGTTGCAATTATTTCCAGTCAGAAATCCAGACACCTGTTATTTCAAGGAAAGCCAGGCTGCTTCTAGTCTCGCTTCTAGAGTTTAGATTGGATTGAATCTCTTAAGGTCACTTGATCCAATCTCCATTTCAAAGCAGGAATAGATTTGAGCAGGTGGATTGAAGCCTTGTCCATTTGAGTTTTAAATAGATTCAAGTATTTCAGAACCTCTCTGGGAAATCTATTCAAGGGCTTATGAATCTCATAATGAAAGGTTGTTTTTTTTTTTTACCAAAAACTACTAAAATTTCACTTGATACGTCTCTTGCTTCTCGTCCTGTCACTGTGCTTCTCTAAGCACCTGGCTTTATTTTCTCTGTACTTTCTTCTTGGTTAGTTGCAGTCAGCAACAACCTTTTTATTCACAATATCAAGTTTAGCTATAACTTTTCAGTGTAGATATGACCCCAAAACTTTGAAGACAATATCTGTACTTTTCAATAGTCATTATTGAGTGTAATGGTGTTTCTGACTGGCAAAGGATTGGGTCTTTGTGTCTTGATAGAAAATACCTATTCTCTTCATCTCATCATTTTAAGAACAATTTAGAATTCATGCAGTCCTTCCAACGTCTTCTGCTATTGTGTGTTTAGCTTTTAGGATATGAACTAGCTGCAAACAGCCCTCAGCAGCTCCTAGAAGCCTTAAAATAAATATGCTCTTCATGAGTATTGATAAAATGGAAAGTTGGATATAATTGTGAGAGGCTGCCTTGTTAGTAATCTACTGTGTTGGCATAATGCACATTTTTCCATATGGTGAGGCAGGACTCTTCCAATCATGATATGCTCTCATTCAAATTCTGCCTTCTGCAGGAAATTAGCACTGTTCACACTTGTTTAGGCTTAATAAAAATCATTTTTTGCTAAAGCACAGGGATAAGGTCACCATCTGCCACATGAAAACGCCAATTTCAAATGAGCAGCAGTCAAATGAGACTGCCTTTCATTTTTAGGCACCTTCTGAAGGAGCTTAATAGGAGAAATCTTAGTTGACTTGGACACCTATCAGACCACAGGATAATGCTGAAGTATCAGAATTTGAGATCACCTGCCCTCCTTGCAGATGTGACCTTTTTTCTTACAATGTCAAAAAGTGTTTAATAAGAACGTTTCTATTTTCAGCTTCATTCCCATTTGGGGTTATATTACTACATATGGTGTGCTTTTGTAAACCCTTTCCTAAATGTGAAAGCAATACATCACGTTCTTACCTGAGTTCAGTGATCCAGCACTCACCTCAGCTTTGATTTTCATGAGTTATTTTAAACTGTCTGATTCATAAACTGTGTGCAGAGATATTGCAAGGAAAAAGTCTTTTACAGTTTTCCAGTCTCTGTGGAATTCTTTAAGTTATAACAAAACAAAGTGTGTATATCTGTATACATCACGACATTTTTATCCCAAAATAGATGACAAAGAAGCTTATACCTTCCATGACTATATGTGGTAGACAAAACATACAATTGATGACTGTAAAATGAATGTTTGAATATGGCCTTTTCATGATCAGAGTGTTTGTACACTAATAAAGGTGTTTAAAAATGCAACTACATCTGAGGAGCTGAAGAGCTCTTTTATTCACTCCACTTTGGAAACATCTGCCTTTCAAAATCATACTTAAAGTTCTGTAGTCTTTCAAAAGAAAGTGAAATATTTATTCGTATTCATATTTCTGCTGGAGAGCAGCTCTGCAGAGACAGACCTGAGAGTGCTGGTTCATAATAAACTGACCATGAGCCAACAGCGTGCCCTCATGGCCAAGAAGCCAATGGCAGCCTGGGATGCATCAAGAAGAGTGTGGGCAGCAGGTCAAGAGAGGTTCTGCTCCCCCTCTCCTCTNGAAACTGCAGCACACAAAAAAACCTGAAACATAAGAAAAAGCTATTTTACTGTTTCAGGTGAGAGAGCCCTGGCCCAGGCTGCCCAGGGAGGGTGTGGAGGCTTCTGCCTTGGAGGGCTTCAAGACCTGCCTGGACACGTTCCTGTGTGACCTGATCTAGCTGAAATTGCCTTCTGCAGGAGGGTTGGACTGGATGATCTCTAGAGGTCCCTTCCAACCCTGCCATTCTGTGATTCCAATAATTGACTGGATTCTGCTTTCTGAAAACACAAAAATACCTAAGGCATAGGCTGAGGACAGAGTCAGGCTGATGATTAGCACTCTGGGGATAGCAGAAGGAATAAAATAAGGGCAGAAACATATTGTGGACAGAATATTTTTGTGACAAGTTGTTTTCACCCTGCTTGTTACAAGATTCTAGTTTTGTGTTTGGTAATATCACGTATCCTAACATGAACTCAGAAGTACAGGGTGATTTTCTACTTGGCCAATGGGAATCGACACCACTTCTTGAATTGCTTTCCTCAGTCACTGGTATTTTTGGCTCTGCTCAGAATTTCAATGCTGACCTCTAACCATTTCCAAAAAATTATACAGATAGGTTTATGAGCTGGATGTTTGCTTTGCTCACACAGCAGTTTTTTTGGATGGAGTGATTGCAAGCATAAGCTGCCCTTTAGCTCAAATGTGACTAGCTAATTTCTTTATTGATGGCCCTAATGTCGCAGCTGCTGTAAAATCAACTTCATTTGCCTCAGCTCTATGTTCAGCAAAATATTCCTGGTGACCTCACGGTTTCCTTCTTGGTGCTATTTTTATTATTTTTTTTTTGTTTTAAATAAAGAGTTTACTGCTTTAGAATCAATTCTAACAAGTGAAATCAATAAAAGTGTAACTGCTTTATACCTGCCTAGATGAAAACAGCAATGGGTCTCCAGGCAAGCATACTTCAGCCACTCTTTGTAGTCTGTTCATTATTAACTAAAGAGCCTCTATTGTCACATGTAGTCTTGAGTCTTAGACAATGTTTCTTAACATTGTAATGTTTTTTTTTTGTCCCCCCTTTTTATTCCTCTTTCTGCTCTGAGATGCTTTTACAGGCATTGAGGTTCTGTTTTCATGCTGTTCACTCCCTCCTTTAATTATATAGCGAATATAAAGCCCAGCAG
Organism: Urocolius indicus; assembly: GCA_013401255.1. NCBI lineage: Eukaryota > Metazoa > Chordata > Aves > Coliiformes > Coliidae > Urocolius > Urocolius indicus. Next base: position 2,758 of record WBNH01007686.1, on the reverse strand, counting down.
AGACAATAAAGGGAAAAGCATGCATTCATTTTCCTCTCTCAAATTTATTAAAGCCATTTCCAAATGTCTTTCTTTTTAGGAGAGGACTTTTTAAACTTTGTGGCATGACTTAGTTAAGAAAAAAGAACATGGTTGCATAGAATTCTTTCCTCTAGCTTTGACCGCTTGCTCTACCTAGCAAATAGCTGGGTCAGGTATGAAATGAATCACGTACATTTAGCCTGTTCCTGTGGCACTGTCATGTACCTAGTGACAGGTTGTATGCCAAAATCACAGATAGGATTTTTAGATATCCCATACTTCAGCTTTTTCCTACCAGTGCAGATATACTGCAGCATCACAAAATGTAGATAAACTGAGCCGTGTCAAGAAATTCACCATGTATAGAGAGATTCCTGGCCCTTGCTCTTAAGACAGAAAGTTACAGTGTGAAACTACCATAGAAAGTTACTTTTTAATGAGCAACACCAAAATAATAGCAATTATATTATGCCATGTAAGTGTAATAAAGCAAACCTAGAAGTCTTGGCAATTAAAGAGTTAAGAACACTAATATGCTCTAAGGAAGCATGATAAACCAAACTTTCTACCTGCCTTGTGTCTATGCTATAGTCAAAAACAACCACTAGCCTGGGGGTACATGATCCTGCTGCTTGCAGGAACAACAAAGCAACTTCCTACAATGCAATGAAATCATTCCCCTGTTCAGAATGGTTCCAGCAGCAGATTGCAGATTCGATTTAGGCTCTGCTCTTATTCACATCTCTTCCAACTGTGCCAAGGGTGGCCATAGCCATATCTGAATGACAGTGTTATGTGCTAGGACATGAACTAGTATATTGTTTCATTTTGTTCAGCTGTGGCTGAAGTCATTCCAGTTTGTTTAGTTCTAGTTCAAGTTCAGCAACACTCCAAAATAGCAACTTCTTCTCTCACAAATAAATAAATAAATGAATGACAGCCTGAACCAATTTCCTTTTGAGGAAGAAATGAGTTTGCTTCAGCTGCTTGGTTGTGCATTCAAGAGGGAGCTACAATGTATTTTTCATTTAAGAGTATGTGTAAAGCTATTGAGGGTGAGCCCTTTTCAGCTCATCTTCCCTGACCCTAAATGAGTATCCACTGAAATAAACCAGAGCAGAGTTTCATCCTATTAAATAAATCAATAAATTATCATTTTTACAGCACTGCTTGTGCTTCTCCTATTTAAAAATAGAGTTAAAAAATGGTATGGTTCAGTATTTAGTGTCTTTCACTTTGATAAGACATTTCTTTTATAAATAAATATATTATCTACTAATCTTACTATTTCAATCTAAGGTCTGAGAAGCTGCATTTTTCCTTTGTGCTGTCATCACTCTCCTCCTGAAGTTTCACAGTTGTTAAAAGTATTAAGAAACAGACTTCCCTGGGTTGGACTAGATGATCCTCAGTGGTCCCTTCCAACCCCTACCATTCTGTGATGCTTTAAGACAAGCACCTGTCCTGTGGGTTCTTTGTCCTGGTACTTACTTTCTTCTCAGCTCTTGGAATAAATTCAGAATCCTGCATCCTCCAAGAAAAAGCTAAAGGAATGTGGTTTTTATCTCTTGTAAGAGGAATTACGTCTTGCATGGGACTCATTGTAAAAAAACATATATTTTTATTTGCTGCACAAATATTTATTGGTCTGTTTCTTTAATGTTAGTACATCATTTTATGGAGCTGGTATTTGGACATGCCTGTATGAGCCACATTTATGAATGCCTGGCAGGGATCTAGAAAGCAGTAATAGCTTAAAAAGATCAAGCCTAAGGCACTTATGAACAATGTGTTTTCTATCAGAGGTTTGCTTTCATAGGCACTGGGCTTCAATGGAAGATACCTATTTTCTCTTCCTTATAACATTGAACTTTTAAAAAGCCAAAGAAGATGTAGTACTGTCTGCTTGTCTTTAAAATCCATATATTTACCTGTTCCTGTCAAAATCACCATATGCAAATGTGCACACGTGCTAGTTAAGGTGTTTTTCTCTCTCTGTACAATTTTGTGTGAAGCAATGGATTAGAGAGTGCTAGTATAAATTCAATACTATATTCTGAGGAAATATTATGAAGTCTTAATCTGTGTAATCTTAAACAGGTCTGAATCACATCGCCTCTCAATACCCCTGTGTGTGGAATTAAAACAAAGTTCAAACTTGAATTCTACAAGTTAAAAACCAAGCATGGGTTATATGCTCAGTGCTAAAGAGATGATGCTACCGGAAACAGTGATAAATGTAAACATATTACTCTGAAAGGTTTTCTGTATTATATTTTTAAATATCTATGATTTAGAAGGGCACAGAATTCTTCTGGAACTGATCAAAATTGAAGATAAAGACTGTGCCTTTTTCAAGTATGGCCCTACTCACTGTGACCCCAATTTCTGATCTCCATGTAGTGCAGTTAAAAGAAAAAGAATCATAGAATGGTAGGGTTGGAAGGGACCTTTACAGATCATCTAGTCCAACTGTTCTGCAGAAGCAGGTTTACCTAAATCAGATGGCATAGGAACATGTCCAGATGGGTCTTGAAGACCTCCAAGGAAGGAGCCTCCACACCCTCCCTGGGCAGCCTGGGCCAGGGCTCCCTCACTGAAACACTCATTTTTTTCTTATATTTAAATGGAACTTTTTGTGTTGCAGCTTCATCCCATCACCCCTTGTCCNAGCAGAACCTGCTTTGACCTGCTGCCCACACTCTTCTTTGATGCCCCTTCTTGGCCATGAGGGCAC
>WBNH01007685.1:59039-70876 GCA_013401255.1 Urocolius indicus | reverse complement strand
GCTCGCAGGTCGGAGGCGGAGCCGCCGCGCCGCAGCCAGCGCTCGGCGCCCTCTGCCGGGGCTCGGCGCACCCGCCGCCCCTTCCTGCAGCGCCGGCGCCCGTGTGTCGCTTCCCCCCGCGCCGGGCACCCCGCCGGCGCCTGTGGTTTAAGGGCCAGGGCAGGAAGCAGCATACGGTGGGGTCGCCCACAGGGGTGTCTCCCCGGCAGAGGGTACTTTTCTCTGATAAGAGAATTGCCCGGGGCTGGCGGCGGGCAGAGGGTCGGGCACGGCTTTCCCTCCCTCCTCGCCCGCGCTGGTGGCTAAATCTCACAGGCGAAAGCGCAGTCAGACAAGCGAAGCGATTAGGTTAATACTTTTAACATCGTTTAGATATGTAACTTGCCTCTGATGTTTTTTCCCCTTTGCAGTACTTGTTGCCTCTATGAGACCAAGCCACCCAGACCTCAGTTGCCAAGAACCAGACTGTGTTTTCAACCTCTCAGGCTCTGTCCATACGCCCCAAACCAGAAAAATCTCTCACGGGGGAAATAGCTCCAGCAAATGCTAAAATTTCCTGATTAATTTGAAAGGCTTGGCCATTGCGACAATCTAATCCAAATTTCTGGCCTGGGTTTCCCCTGTTACTTTCCGTCGTGTTACACCTGTCTCTTTTACCCCACATCTCCGTTAACTGGTAGTAATCCGTAATCTTTCTCTTTGGGGCTCAGAAAGAAGAGGAGATCCACCCCTCCTCCTGCCTTCTCCCAGCTTTCTCTGCCATACAGCATCGACCTCTCAGTACTGCTGAATGCTCTAATTGCTCAGCATTTGGGGAATTCTCCGTATCCATAGAACAGGGGTACAAAATTTAGCCCCAGAAAATCGGCAGCATCTTGCCTGATATAAATGACAGTAGAGCTGCAGGGTAATTTTGGCAGCTGGAAGAGCTCTTCAGCCTTGAAGTTATGCTTTAAAATGCCCATCACCTCACCTGGAAGCCCAGTCCTCCCTTGGAAAATTATGAGCAAAAGTGGATCTACCGCTGCACAGCAGCTGTGCAGTAAGTACAGGCATTATAAGTAATCTCTTGATTTTAAACTTGTATAAACTTTATCATAATACATTTGAATGAGTGGGTTTTATGTCAGGAATATTTTGCAATGCAGCAATTACTCAGCAAAGCTGTTTTCCCTCCTCAGATACCCCACTGGGAAGGAGGCTGTGAATGTCTTTGTGTCTTTAGGTATTTTGACTGTTCCAGTGCCCAGTTCTGTGAGATTCTGATGAATTGGGAATGCAGCTGTTAGGTTTTTAACACTTTCCAAACAGGTGTCTTAAAATACACTTACAAGTTTAGTTAAGGGAAATAGGAAGTTGGTAAGAATAATTTTGTTACATTTATAGTGGCACATAGTGAATCAGAACAGAAATGAATGTCTGAACAGTCAGTATTCCCTGAGCAGAAATGTTCCCTTCTCTAGGGGGGAAAAGCCCATCCAACAAAAAACAACCCCAAACCTAGCTTTCCATACACCCCGCTCTTTTCAGAACTCTTAGAATTTGATTTGTCTCACGTAGGATTAAAGTTGTGCTCTAACTTTGCTAAGAGTGAAGGTGACTACTCTTAGTGAAAAAAGACCTAAGTACTCGTGCCTTTCTAGGTTGGTCTGGCATTCCACATCTTTATTGCATCTTCATCTTGAAAGGCAAGGTAAATGTCTGAAGTCTCTCTGTCTTTTATATTCTTCAAATGTGATGGCATCTTAGAGAACCAGAATGTAACCGGTTCACCAGTCAGTATCTTTTCTTGCAGGCTTTCCAGTTTACAGAAGGTTAATTGTGTGGCATTCAAAACGTGTCCCTCTCCCATCACAGACGAAGTGCAACTTGTATGTCATGAATAAGCATCATGCATCTGATTTATCTCATCACTGCGCAATCTTAAACGGGGGCATGACCTCTGTCACAACTGCTTCATTTTCTTGTTCAGCTACCTGGATGACTGTTGTAGGTGTACTGGTTAGAAGGTGCATCGTGTTACTGTTGTGTCTTGGTCGAGAGAGCAAGTGCTTAACAAGGCTTGTGTCAGGATTCGTTCAGCTCCGGACAGCAGAGGACTTCAGTGACACGAGTCTCCTCTATGCCACAGAGTGAGAGGGGCTGTGAAAGCCCTCACCTTAAGGATTTGTACTCTAGTCGTTTGAGATCTTAGCAGCTCCCAACCTGAGTCATTAAGTGCATTTTTTTTATGACCAAAAAAGGCAAAAAGGAATTTAATTACTTCTCTTTAATTAGATCCAACTGTAACTATTACCAAAACGATCCGACGGGGTCAAAAGCGCAGTCTAATTTTTCTCTTCCTCCGGGTTACCGTTAGATGGCAGCGAATAGCTCCCTCTCAAAGCTGCCGCAAGCTCGCGGTGCGCTCTCAAGAGGTTCCTGGTCATATGTGTATCCGACCAGGGTGTTCTGCTGCTTTCAGGGCATTAGAAGCTTTTTTTTTTGTTTTAATTGTATGACACTTCAGCAACAACATAGTTAAAAGTTTCAGCTTTGATAAGAAACGACGACTATTCATCTCTGGCGGATCAGTGGTGGTCTAAGTATCCTTTTGATGTTTGGGTGAGAAATTAGCCTGATTAAGATATTTTCTTCTTTCCATGGCTATTCTTGCAGAATTGCTTCAGTTTTTTTGGTGGAGTCATCTCCTGTCTAGAAAGGGTAATTCCCCTCTTGGTTGTGGTTTTCATTTTGTGTATTTCGGTGTACTCCCCATGACATTCACTCTCACAAGGAGGTTAGCCTTTTAGATTTGATAGCCCAGAGAGAAAATTCTTAATAGCTTTTGACCTGTGTGCTGCAATCTGTAAGCAGGAAATCCCTCCCTACTATCCAGGGGATTTTTGTTACCTCTGTTTTCCTACTAGGTCAATGAAGTCACAGCAACAGGTTCACTGACACTCGTTGCATCTCAAAGTCCAGAGCACCATGTTGCCATTCTAGCTCTGTGAGTAGCTCTGACTAACGATCTGCAATGCACATCTCGCCAGATTACTTGTCTTTGCAGCATTACCTTACTGGAACCACACATTTTTTCAATTACATTGCCTCTTTCAAGGTGTTCTGAGAAGGCAACTGGACAATGTTCTATGTGTATTTATGCAGCCTGGGAATACATGGTGTCCCTGTGTAAGCCTCACCTTTAAGTTTGTCCATATTCATTTGAATAATGGGCTAAAGCTCCCTTCCAGTGCTGCCTTTTCAGTTAGAACACTGCTCTGAACTAGTTTCTTTCATACATTTACCTATACCACCTAATGTGATATCTTTACCAGAAAACGTGAGTTTTATTCTCTTTAATGTCTCCAGCTCCCATGCACACTGACACTTGGCTCTGTCTCTCTCTACTTACCAACTCTTTGTGTTGCTATTTCATCTCTTGCAATAACAAATACAATATGAACTTTTCCCTGCAGCTACATTGATGCCCTTTTCCAGAAGTGAGTGAAGTCTCACAAAGCACCTTTGCATGCAGCCCGTTTCTTCCTTGAAAACTTATCTCAGACATTATAGATGGATAATTAGGTGAGTAAGGTAAGGTGGAGGAGTTTCAGGAGTCATTTTATATTTCTTTAAGTGGTGGAGATACAGGCTCTTGCTAAAGTAACATTCTTTTTATTTTCCCCATCCTTTTCACTGGCTGACTAGTTCAGCTTTCGTCCACCTCTTGTCTGTTACAGTAGAAGACTATGATGAGAAAGAAAACGGAGGTAGGCAGTGCAGAGTGCTCTGACCAGCACTGAAGAAGCTGATAAAGGCCATCCTAACAAGTCAGAGCATGGCAACCCACTGAAACCAGAAATACACAGCTGCCTTGCCAGTGAAATTTGCCTTACATCAGTGGTTAAGCAAATGGGAGTAAAACCATGAGTAACTTCCTTCAGTCAGCCTGGTAGCCAGTCCAGCTCCTCAAAAATGAAATACTCTGCAGTTTCTCTGCTAGTTCTTCAACTCCCCAGTTTGGTGAGAGGTTTGCAATGAGGTTTGCTTGTTTTCTTTCGCTTTCTTGTTTGCCAGTTGTCTATAACACAATAATTTTCGGTAGGAAAAGTTAATGTACTGTTTCTTAAGATAAGCTTTCAGACTTTCATTCAATTCTGTACGGAACCTGCCCAGGTCCTGATGGTTTTGGTTGCTGCTCTAGGATTTATCTAGCTGCTGCTAATAGCAGGTGGCAAATGCAATAAAAAGGAAACACAATCAATTAAGCTTTTGTTATTTGAACCTTACTTGTTAGCCATAAAACTACACTTTCCGTGAGCAATGTTAATTAGTTTGAATTATTTGTTTACTTCTGTGCTTCCTCTGTATTCTCCTCAGATTAATGGCTTTACTATTTAGAATATAATGTTCTCTTTTCTAAGCAATAGTAACTAATTCAAGATATATGCATGCAAGTCTAACACAATTAATTTCCAATGAGGAAATTTAGATTGCTTTTCTACCTGTGTGCAATTAAAGTTCTCCCCTGCCTTTTTTGTTTTGTTTTGTTTTCCTTAAGTTATGTTTTGTGTCAGATTTGCTTTTAAAAGCAGAAAGGGCTGTTCAAAGTACTTTAGCTTCCATTGTAGCTAAGGGACAAATTTGCCTTGATTAACATTTAGAAACATTACTGCATTAGGAAAGAAAAAATGTGCCTAGGTTTCAATTTGATATGAAAAGATATATATGTAAACAAAGGTACAGTAGGGAGGGATAGAATGTTAGAATAATCATATTGCTTGGTGTCAAAGCTGTGTTGTCCTTTCACAGTGTTTAGCTCCAGAGATATGAGAAATGTGTAAACCACACAGTAGGAAGATCTGGATGATCCATCTCCCAGGGAAGTGTCTCATTGCAACACTTGCTATTTACACTATGGATGTTCTCATCGTTGTGTGACCACTCCTCTACAGCTTGCCTAATGATACCCTGTGACAAGGAGTTCACCCTCTAAAAGACATATGAAGTCTTAACGCTCTTAGTGATACATGATACACATTTCCTTTCATCAATTTGTCTTTTCAGATTCTAGACTGGTCTCTTTTTCTATTACGAAATGGGAAGAAGAGGTGATCTACCTTCTAGAATTTGTCCACTTACCCACCTTTTAATCATATTTGTACTTGTTCGGTCTTCTAAGATAAATAGTTCCAACTTTCTCGGTTCCTGTTTATCAGATTTCTCCATGGTGTATTACCATATTATCTCTGCCTCTCCCATACTCAAACTAGAAAGCACTCAGAAAAGGTTACAAAAGAATAATCATTTCAGAATGCCAAGTAGTAATCTTGACTAGGAATGAATTCTGAAACTGAGTACTCCATAAGGCAGCTCTCCTTTTATAGAATTATCCTTTTGACAGCTGTGGGCAAAAATCTACACTGTGTAGTGATGAAGAAAAGGCAGAAGGTAAAGATTTTTAAAAAGCAAACAATAACAAACAAACAAAAAACGAGCAATGGAATAATACTAGATTTAAATTGCAAGATGGGATTTTCAACACTTCTCAAGAGAACATAAAGACTTCCACTCTTTTCAGAAAAAAAAAAGCTTAGTAGGCAGGGCTAAAATAACAAGCCTTGAAATGTGTCAGCGGTAGAAGAAATCCCAACAGACATAGATTAATGATGGTGGTTAAAATGACTAATAAGGATGCAGGCATTTTTAGTGAATATTTTTTCATTTCATAGAATCATAGAACGGTAGGGTTGGAAGGGACCTTTAGAGATCATCTAGCCCAACCTCCCTGCAGAAGCAGATCAACCTAGATCAGGTTGGAACGCATAGGAACGTGTCCAGGCAGGTCTTGAAGACCTCCAAGGAAGGAGACTCCACACCCTCCCTGGGCAGCCTGTGCCAGGGCTCCCTCATCATCACAGTGAAATAGTTTTTTTCTTACGTTTAAATGGAACTTTTTGTGTTCCAGCTTCATCCCATTACCCCTTGTCCTGTTGCTAGCTACAATAGAAAAAAAGGATGTCCCAACCTCCTGACACCCACCCTTTAGATATTTGTAAATATTAATAAGATCCTCCCTCAGTATCCTCTTTTCTAGACTAAACAGCCCCAGTTCCCGCAGCCTTTCCTCATAAGAAAGATGTTCCAATCCCCTGATCATCTTGGGAAAGATGACCATTTGTTTGAAAAGAAGCAGAATGAAGTAGTAGTATAGCATCAGGATGACTAACTTTTCATCCACTGGTAGAAGAGGTAATACAGAATATATCCAGTGGGAGAAAGCAGACTCACAGAGCTGTCACTCAAGCTATTGGTGAGACAAACTTGGTTGCACTGATTGCAATTAATCTTATCAGAGAAGGAAAATTCAAGGAGATGGTGAAAGTGCTAACACTGCATTACTGCTTAAGAAATGGAGTGAGATAATCTCAAAATTTCATCAGACCACAAACATTATGAAAATTCTGCTGCTGAAAAAAAAAGACATTTATTTCTAAGCTGTATTAACAGAGCTGTTGAATGCTGAAATCTCAGTAGAGTGTGCTACTTTGGACAACATGGTCTGATAACAGTTTTGAGGAAGTACAAAGGGAAGTGACAACAATGTATAGAAATCCTACAAAGAAAAGTTGAAGGAACGGAACCACTTCCTTAAAATAAGGAGAAATACATGGATTTACTCTTTTGATCATGAAGAGATGTAGACAACTCTAGGATGTGATTAATCTGTTTCACATGCCTAGGTCGAAATGAGACAAATTGTATCATAGAAGAACTGGTTTCCCTCCACCATCTCTCAAGCATTTCCAGGGAGATTCCCTCAGATGTAGATGGCTGCTATCATGTAGTTTCCTTCCTTCCTTCCTTCCTTCCTTCCTTCCTTCCTTCCTTCCTTCCTTCCTTCCTTCCACTTGATATGTTTTCGATTAGAAACAAATCTGGCCATGGTTATTATCCGTGTGCTTTATGGTGACAATGTAATCAACCATTACTTTGAATTTGCAGCAAAGAATGCTTTGTATTAAGAGGAATATTTTGCAAAGAAACACAAGGCCTATGGGCTGTGGAATACCCTTCACTGATTTTTTTTTCCTGACAATTCTCTTTAAACCTACCTCAAACCAGAAGACGTAGAAAATGGCATTTGATCTTTGTTACTTCTTCGTGTCTGTAGACCTGTTATCTGACATGCCTCATGACTTGAAGGTCCCATACCAAGTGGTATGATGCCAGACAATTTCTGAGTATGATCCAAGGGTTGGCCCAGCCAAGGGACAGCTACCTACCGATAGGCAGTTTAGATTCAGCCACCCTTTTCTGAAGGCTAAGAGAGTTCAATAGTGTGGATGTGGCTAGACGTGTCAGTTGGCCTCAGGGACAAAGAACAAGCTCTGCTACCATTTAATTTGTTTATATTGATGTCACCCAAGAGTTCATTTGACTTAGGAAGAAAGGTGTGCATTCAAGCAGATCTGAAGGCACACCTAATTGTGCAAGCTGACACCATCCCTTGAAGTCTAATCAGAAGTCAAAACATCCATGGGTGCCAGGGTAACAACTCTTAAACATTTCTTCTTGAGCCTATTCCCAGAATCACAATTTCACTCCTGCATAAACTTCCAGGCTTATGATTCCAGGGCTGCAAATCATGCCTTTGTTTACTTCCATAACTATGTACCTCTAATTGAGCAGCCTGATGATTTTTGCATTTTTTGGCAAAGAAGGGAAACAGTGGCACTGCTGGAATCCTGGTGCAATGAAGGTCTGGATCATGGCAGCAAGGCCCGTGTCTGAAGACATGTATAGTTGAATCCAATCAACATTTATTACCAGGTGGAGGTTTACAGTACCACAAAGCTTCTGTTAAAAGCTCTACTAAGGCAGATTTAATACAGACTCTCCAGTGGAAGTGTGAGTTTAATCCTGAAGATATATTCCAAGTTCTTACCCAAGACACATGCCAAACAGTTTTGTCCAGTTGTCTGATACCGGTTTCAACCAGCCAACTCCCATCAATATTTCAGCCTTACTCTGTAACAATGGTGAATGTGCAGCTCTAGGGAAGAGTTCTTTAAAAAAGCTGCCCAATATTGATTGTATTGCTAGAGCTTTGATGCTGCTGCAAGATAGCTCCTTTCCTCTAAACAAATGGTGAAAGAGGGACCAGTCTAGCTTGTGAAAAGACAGTGTTCCTATTTATCAGAAAATACTGACCTATGAGTTTCTCAAGGCAAAATCCATCTGGCAAAAATGAACTTTGATGAAATTAACCACCAAATGATGTCAGCATAGATCAGCATACATGGACTAGTCTATACACACTGCAAAGCTGGATTTCTCTCTTCCAAATTGTCCTTTGAAAAAAGATAGAGTTCCAATATGTAAATGCATAACATGTTCACAGATGAGTATTAACTGAAATAGCTCATAATATGTGACCCAGGTGAGTACTGAGAGCTGTGGTGCACTCTAGCATGAGCTTGAAATGGGTGGAAACCCTGGGATGAGCCACAGGGTGTAAATCCTAGCCTATCCCCAGCCACAGAGAGTGAAGAGCTTGTTGGGAACATAGGGTCCAGTGATTCTCATTGACACTTGATGCTCCTAAAATATTTACATCTAGGTAGATCAAGATTAGCAGCTAAAAGGCAAGAGTAAATTAATGGTTAAGTCAAAATTAGTTCTTGTAAATTCCACTCATTGCTCTCACTACCCTTATTTTGCTAAAGCTTATCCAAATTTAAATGCATTACTTACACGTCTTGGAGGCTACTCTTCTGCTTCCTTTTGTAGATTACTAATTATTTTCCCTGCTAGTCATTTTAGCAGGTCTTGTTTGCTAATGCACTACACGAGCAGCACAAATTTTTCTTCTGATCTTTAGATTGAAGGTTATGTCTATGGCAACATTTAATCAACTTAAAAGTCACCAGTGGAATATACAGGTGAACTTACATTTAACCCAAAAGAGAAAAGTAGTTTCCTCTCTCCTCTTTGTTAAGCTTTCTCATCAAACATTATGCATTTAAGTGAGAGAGGTGCTGAGTACTATTCTGACCTAGAAAAAAAACAAAATAAAAGCAGCAGAACAATGGGGATGTAACAGTAATATTTAACACTGTAGCTCAGCATCACGAAAGTTCTTAGAGCACACTGCTGTCAAAATATGTTTGATTGAGAGAGTACATTGTCTTTCCTGACAGAAGAAACTCAGAAGCACCTTTTGGCCACCAGATAGCAGTACTTCACTTTGTACAATATGCAACTCAATCAATGTTTCTTGCCTCATAGAAAAATCCATATATTGGGTCCTCGTCTCTTGCTCAGATACATGTTTTGCAGACTTCTTTGTGGGCTTCATCTAAAAAAAAAAAAAAAAAGGAAAAAAAGGAAGGATTTTGGAATTAGGAGAGATTAGGATTTACATGTTCAGTAAGAACTGAGAATATCGCAGCTTTCCTGAACAGGGAGAGTTGGTAATAGAAATCTAATGGAGCACAGGCATTATAATTGCTAATGACAAAAGTTCCCAAGAAAATTTTGGGGTTGAAATATTTTTAGCACCTCTCCCTTCCTGCCAGCACAGTTCCTTATTTGCATTAGTATTTCGGGAATATTTCCGAAAGGCATGATTTTTGGCCTTAAAACATAAACTTAACACTGTTTTATTGTTTCAGTAATTTATCGTTTCTTCCAAATGTTTTAAAACCTCTTCATTTTTTTCTTTAGTTTCAAGTAAACAAAGGAACAGACATCATAATATTTTTTTAGCAAAAAGAACGATATCCCCATTTTCACTGAAACTTGTTAAAATGCCAAAAGTGCAATACACTATATGATAACAATAAGCAGCTCTATGATGCTGTGCTGGTTCATGTCACCTTACAAGAGCCATGTGGCATCCTCATTTTTCACATACACAGTTCCAGACCTCAAGTCAGATGCACTGGGTAGAGAGAATGGGAAAGGCCATCTGATAAGTACTCCCTTATTCTCATCTGTCCCAGCTTTGACATTAACGTGTCCCAGCTGCTGATTTAACCTGCAACAGCCAGTAATGATTGCTACAGGATCATGCAACAGCTGCATCGCTTCCTTTTCTCCCAAACAGAGTGGGAGAGATTGTAATGGAAACCATCTCTGTCAGCTTTACACCAGAATATTCTTCACTTTGGCTATCATAGAGGCCTAACTGGATTCCTTCCCTTTTGCATCTCCTCCAGGGGATCTGGTGTCAGACTAGCATGAGCCCTCACTTTATTGCTGTGATTCACATGACTTTTCTCACAGGGAATTTCACTTTTCTGTAGCGCTAGGCATGTCTGCTGAGTGAAACAGTGACCTTCTCTCCTTTTTGGGATTTGATTTAATTGTGACAACTAAAGCAAATGATTCAACTACTTGCAAGGAAAAGTATTTCCTATTACAGGAAAGTTTTCAGATTTGCTACCCCTCTCATTTTAGGTCCATCAGTTTCCTTTTTTCTCCTCTCACATCTTTATAATTGTGAAACCCCATCTTCTGGGAATCAGCTTTCAGCAGACAACCAGTGAATATTTAGAGATGTAATGCCCTCAATTTGATGACTATTCCCATAGCTGCTCTACAGATGGGCTATGTCTCTAATACCAAGGAACTAGACTCTGCCTGCAATCAGTAATGTATACAAACAGGGAAACGTTACTTCAGGCTTTAGTGTGCCTCTCAGATCTTTTGTCTTGGTATAGAATAAGGAATGATATCTTGGGTGGTAGAGCTTGCAAAACATCTTTATTCCTGGGAAAAACAAGCAACCCAAATCTACAGCTTCGTCAGGCATTCTGAAGCAATTAGTGTGTGGCTGGGTTTAGACTTATATGTATTGCCTAACACGAGTCCCGGCATCCAGTTCTGCAGCATGTCTCCATGTCTCCTGCACCTCAAGATCAAGTTCCAGCAATGCCCTTAAGAGCACCTGAAAAGCAGTCCTGCCCCTGGAGATGGCAAATGAGTTATGTAGTGCTGAAAATGGATATCTCCTCACACTTTCTTCTGAGATAAACACAAACACATACAATTTTAAAACCCATTGATTGGTCAGAGCTAACAGGCCATTCTCCTTTTAAAATGGAATTAACTGCTTTGTTACAATAAAATCAGCCCAATGGTACATCTTTTTGTCGTTCATAAACTGTTGTTGCTAATTTGTCTATATACTGAGATACCTGGCTGATTTGGTGAGGCACTGGCACACTTGATCTTCATAACTACAGTATTTACTGTACCAGAAGCTAAAACGCATACGCACAGGTTACAGCTTGGAAGCAGCTTCCGTTCTGCTTGTTACACAGGTTTCCTGTCCTTTAACAAATAATGGTAAAAATAAAGTATTTAGATCCAGAGAGTGCTTGAAATTGCAGCCTGTGATGTGAAGTCTGAGCACGAGTGGTAAGGCAGCTCTGAACAAGATGGGATCTTAAGCCTTTTAGCCATCATATGGAAATACACATTGCTGCCTTTACTTCTCTTTCTCTCACCCACAGATTGAATATAGAGAAGAGAAGAGAAGAGAAGAGAAGAGAAGAGAAGAGAAGAGAAGAGAAGAGAAGAGAGAAAGCTTATTGCCTTTCTGAACAAAAGTGTTTCTCCAGAGTAACTGCAGCCCAATATCAGTCCCTCAATACCAACACGACGCAAACACCAGACAAAGACACCAAGGCCTTAGAGACGTAAACGAGGGGAAACAAAGCCCCGAGGCCTGAGAATAGAGGTCGGCGGGACCGTGCGGGAGCTGCCCCGACGGCCCGCCTCGGGGAGGGGAAGCGGAGCCCTTCGGGGAGCGGGGACAGGGGCGGGCCGGGGGGGTATAGAGGGCG